>JAODUO010000101.1:155000-157500 GCA_025642075.2 Ridgeia piscesae | reverse complement strand
CATCATAACAAAATAACATTACGAATTAATTATTATGAACAATGTTAATTAATTATATACTGGGGAAAGAGTAACACAGAATACACTACACTGTACACATTCTGTACTGAACCATCCAGTGTTAATACTATTTTGTTGTACGTACACGTTAGACTTATTAGGTAGATATTTTATATATATATATATATATATATATATATATATATATATATATATATATATATATATCTGACCAACACTAATGCGATGTGTCATAACGAAATTACACTCAACCAAATATTATGCCTACAACAATTATTTAAAATGTTACTCTATTATAGATCGGGGAAAGAATAACACTGAAATGCACTACACGTTACATATGCTGCACTTCTGAACCATCTAGTGTTGACAACATTCCGTTGCGCGTACTCGTTAGACCTATTCAGACGAAACGTGCGCATTAGTTGCACCTGGAATGACTACCAAGTCTGCTGGCTCGACCCAAGAAACCATTACTCATTTTATCAATATAATCGATTCTAATTTCAGACTGATTTACGTTACACGTTACAAATGATATTCGATTTTCGTTTAGTGCTTATATAAGAGAACCCACTGATTGACCATAATAAAGTGCGCCATCTTGTGAGCCTAGTCAGTTATTCAGAATTATTTTATACCGAATTATCATCTGGAATCCAACTGCAATAAAAAGTCACGTGATCAATCGGTGATTGCTTGTTAAGATGGAGCTACGATTTCGTATTTGGGTGCAATAAAAGTATGTATTTTGGACATAAGAAAAACCGTTACTGGTTATATTTGGTATGAGAAGACAAATTAGTGTTATTCTATTAATATCCATTGATAGTGATAAAGTTAGTGGGCTTATACATATTATTCTAAATGATTGATATGTTTTATTTATTTGTTACGTGTTTACTAGTTTTGATTTATTTTAATAACTGGTGTTTTGTTTTATTGAATTACTGTTTTTAAATAATGCCGGTACTAGTTGGATAAACGCAATATACTGAATTTGTCATGGTGACCAGCACGTCAGCTATCGTTGAGGTCTTGGTCCGGGTCTCCATCGATTAATCGTCATGCCAAGTAGGGTGTTAACATGCCGGACCATTATCTTCATGAGTGTTTTAAGTCGTCCTTACTTTATATGTAGTTGGTATTTATCACCGCTGGACATCATTTTATGCACACTTAGCATGAGCAGGCATAAAACTCCTTTAACATGTTCTCGTGTATTGAATACATTTGTTCTCACGGAAACGTCCACGTGGCGGTAACAAGTTGTTGATGTTTTCATTCGTAGACCGCTGAAGGCGTCGTAGCTGTGACCAGACCAAGATGAAGCTGAAACAACGATCACTGATGGCGACAGGGGGAGCTGCTGTGCTATTACTTGTCGCCTTCCAGACGAACTGCTTTGGTTTGCTTGGAGTCACCTCGCCGTTGGTACGTCACAAGATCAGACCTCGCAGCGGTGACGTTGCGGCCAATGCCCTGCGCGCTGCAGAGGATCCGGATATCCGGGCGCACATTTCGATCATGCGCAAAGACCTTGACCTGAGCGCTTACGTAAGTCTCGAGACAGACACACAAAACCTGACGGACTCGCGACTGCTGGAACTAGTTCTGGAGGACACAAAGATGCAGAAGAAAGGCGTCGTTGATCGCATCATTCGAGTCGCTCATCTTCTCGAGTCGTACAAGAACGGGCTGAAGCCAAATATAAATACTTACGATGCACACAACTCACAGGGTGATGACAGCAACGTGGCCGGCACAGTGTCTTCGGTGAAAGGCAACAGGTCGCCAGAGACTTTGGCACCGAGAGTCATACAAAGGCTGGACAAGATAGTGTCTGCTATGGAGAATAAGCATCAACGTGTTCCGATGCATAAAGCTCCACGATTGGATATCCACAACACCGTGTCACAGGAGGGGTAGGTCGCCGCATCCAAGCCCTTAGCCGTGGCTCTCGGTCACGAACTGGGTGTCAATGCATCATCCGTACACATAAGTATACAGTCCTTTCTTAGCAGCAGTTAAACCTTAAAAACCAACCCGCCTCTCCATCGGTTACTTTTTCGGCATGTCCCTCAGACTGATAGTCTTTCTGCGGCGATGTGTTGTGCAGTCGCAGTGTTCCGTGTTTATACAAAGGCCTCAGTATGCTGTTTCTTAATGTGCCTGTCGTCCACTATCCTCCGCCATATGGTGCAGTCATCAAGTTCGTCTCTCCGTCATCTCGCCGGTTTACCTCTAGAGCGTTTCCCTATGTAATTGCCCCAGGTGATTGATAACACACGACGTCCGTCGGGTATCTGCTATTCTACACATGTACCGTGGCCAGGTCCACTTCCTTGGACTGTCATTGAACTATTCGTGTATAATGTCTATCAAAAGTCGATGCATAAACGTCTCCTATCCCCTGTTCATGAATCGAGGTCAGTAGTGCTGGAGTTTCCACCGAGTCCAAGGCTTTCTTGTAGTGAAA
>JAODUO010000101.1:132500-150000 GCA_025642075.2 Ridgeia piscesae | reverse complement strand
AGCTGATGAGTAACTGAGGGTAGCTGATGAGTAATTGAGGGTAGCTGATGAGTAATTGAGGGTTGCTGATGAGTAACTGAGGGTAGCTGATGAGTAATTGAGGGTAGCTGATGAGTAATTGAGGGTAGCTGGTGAGTAACTGAGGGTAGCTGATGAGTAATTGAGGGTAGCTGGTGAGTAATTGAGGGTAGCTGGTGAGTAATTGAGGGTAGCTGATGAGTAATTGAGGGTAGCTGATGAGTAATTGAGGGTAGCTGATGAGTAACTGAGGGTAGCTGGTGAGTAACTGAGGGTAGCTGGTGAGTAACTGAGGGTAGCTGATGAGTAATTGAGGGTAGCTGATGAGTAACTGAGTGTAGCTGGTGAGTAACTGAGGGTAGCTGATGAGTAACTGAGGGTAGCTGGTGAGTAATTGAGGGTAGCTGATGAGTAATTGAGGTTATCTGATGAGTAATTGAGGGTAGCTGATGAGTAATTGAGGGTAGCTGATGAGTAACTGAGGGTAGCTGGTGAGTAACTGAGGGTAGCTGGTGAGTAACTGAGGGTAGCTGTTGAGTAATTGAGGGTAGCTGATGAGTAACTGAGTGGTAGCTGGTGAGTAACTGAGGGTAGCTGGTGAGTAATTGAGGGTAGCTGATGAGTAATTGAGTACTGATGAGTAATTGAGGGTAGCTGATGAGTAACTGAGGGTAGCTGGTGAGTAACTGAGGGTAGCTGGTGAGTAATGAGGGTGCTGGTGAGTAATTGAGGGTAGCGTGAGTAATGGGGTAGCTGGTGAGTAACGAGGGTGCTGTGAGTAACTGAGGGTAGCTGGTGAGTAACTGAGGGTAGCTGAGTGAGTAACTGAGGACTGTTGAGTATTGAGGGTCTTGAGTAATTGAGGGTATGTGGTGAGTAACTGGGGGTAGCTGGTGAGTAACCTGAGGGTGTGTGGTAACTGAGTCTGTTATAACTTGAGGGTATGCTGTGAGTAACTGACGGTGGCTAGGTGAGATAAAGACTGATGTGTTGACGCGTGCTGGTATCAATTGAGTGTGTGGTAACACCGTCTGTGGTCATTGGTCTGTGGTCACATGTGCTGTGGTAACTGAGTCCGTGTGTGGTAACTGTTGTGGTAGTGTTGGGTCTGTGGTGGTAACTGGTGTGGTCCGACTCAACCACGGTGCTGGTTCAATATCTAACGTGCTGTGGTAACTACGTGGCTTGCTGGGTCGTCTGACCACAAACACGTCTGTTATCTACACTGTCGGACTCAGCGTCTCGCGTGTTGTCACCTCACACAAACCACGTCGTGGTCGTGTCGTGTATCTCACCTGTCGTGTGGTCATCTCACACAACCACCTGTCGTGTGGTCATCTCACACAACCACCTGTCGTGTGGTCATCTCACACAACCACCTGTCGTGTGGTCATCTCACACAACCACCTGTCGTGTGGTCATCTCACCCAACCATCTGTCGTGTGGTAACCTCATGCAACCACCTGTCGTGTGGCAAGTTCTTGTGTACTCAGCTATGACGGTTTCAATGTAATAGCGACATTAATCAGTTTCAAACAAACACGTTTATCACGTACCCTAGACAAGACGTTTTGTAAACTAAACAAAGAGATCCGTCCAACGACGTGTTCGTTTTGCTTAACACGTTTGCGGCGTGTAATTAAAGAAGCAGTATTCTTTTACACGATGTTTATGTTCCAATGAGTGCACGGTGACACCAATGTTTGTATGCCGCGATATGGCGCCTCGTAAATGCAGCCACAGTGACAAGTGCCGTGGACCGGCACGGTGTCATAGCAGACAAGTGCCTGGACCGGCACGGGTGTCATAGCGACAAGTGTCGTGGACCGGCACGGGTGTCATAGCGACAAGTGTCGTGGACCGGCACGGGTGTCATAGCAGACAAGTGTCGTGGACCGGCACGGGTGTCATAGCAGACAAGTGTCGTGGACCGGCACGGGTGTCATAGCAGACAAGTGCCATGGACCGGCACGGGTGTCATAGCAGACAAGTGCCATGGACCGGCACGGGTGTCATAGCAGACAAGTGCCGTGGACCGGCACGGGTGTCATAGCAGACAAGTGTCGTGGACCGGCACGGGTGTCATAGCAGACAAGATGCGTGGACCGGCACGGGTGTCATAAGCAGACAAGTGCCGTGGACCGGCACGGGTGTCAAAGCAGACAAGTGCCGTGGACCGGCACGGGTGTCAAAGCAGACAAGTGTCGTGAACCGGCACGGGTGTCAAAGCAGACAAGTGCTCGTGAACCGGCACGGGTGTCATAGCAGACAAGTGTCGTAAACCGGCACGGGTGTCATAGCAGACAAGTGTCGTGAACCGGCACGGGTGTCGTAGCAGACAAGTGTCGTGAACCGGCACGGGTGTCGTAGCAGACAAGTGTCGTGAACCGGCACGGGTGTCGTAGCAGACAAGTGTCGTGAACCGGCACGGGTGTCATAGCAGACAAGTGTCGTGAACCAGCACGGGTGTCGTAGCAGACAAGTGTCGTGAACCGGCACGGGTGTCATAGCAGACAAGTGTCGTGAACCGGCACGGGTGTCATAGCAGACAAGTGTCGTGAACCGCACGGGTGTCGTAGCAGACAAGTGTCGTGAACCGGCACGGGTGTCATAGCAGACAAGTGTCGTGAACCGCACGGGTGTCATAGCAGACAAGTGTCGTGAACCGCACGGGTGTCGTAGCAGACAAGTGTCGTGAACCGGCACGGGTGTCATAGCAGACAAGTGTCGTGAACCGGCACGGGTGTCATAGCAGACAAGTGTCGTGAACCGGCACGGGTGTCATAGCAGACAAGTGTCGTGAACCGGCACGGGTGTCATAGCAGACAAGTGTCGTGAACCGGCACGGGTGTCAAGCAGACAAGTGTCGTGAACCAGCACGGGTGTCGTAGCAGACAAGTGTCGTGAACCGGCACGGGTGTCATAGCAGACAAGTGTGGACCGGCGGGTGTCTAGCAGACAGTGTCGTGACCCCACGGGTGTCATAGCAGACAAGTGTCGTGAACCGGCACGGGTGTCATAGCAGACAAGTGTCGTGAACCGGCACGGGTGTCATAGCAGACAAGTGTCGTGAACCAGCACGGGTGTCATAGCAGACAAGTGTCGTAAACCGGCATGGGTGTCGTAGCAGACAAGTGTCGTGAACCGGCACGGGTGTCGTAGCAGACAAGTGTCGTAAACCGGGTGTCGTAGCAGACAAGTGTCGTGAACCGGCACGGGTGTCGTAGCAGACAAGTGTCGTGAACCGGCACGGGTGTCGTAGCAGACAAGTGTCGTGAACCGGCACGGGTGTCGTAGCAGACAAGTGTCGTGAACCGCACGGGTGTCATAGCAGACAAGTGTCGTGAACCGGCACGGGTGTCGTAGCAGACAAGTGTCGTGAACCGGCACGGGTGTCATAGCAGACAAGTGTCGTGAACCGGCACGGGTGTCGTAGCAGACAAGTGTCGTGAACCGGCACGGGTGTCGTAGCAGACAAGTGTCGTGAACCGGCACGGGTGTCGTAGCAGACAAGTGTCGTGAACCGGCACGGGTGTCGTAGCAGACAAGTGTCGTGAACCGGCACGGGTGTCGTAGCAGACAAGTGTCGTGAACCGGCACGGGTGTCATAGCAGACAAGTGTCGTGAACCAGCACGGGTGTCGTAGCAGACAAGTGTCGTGAACCGGCACGGGTGTCGTAGCAGACAAGTGTCGTGAACCGGCACGGGTGTCGTAGCAGACAAGTGTCGTGAACCGGCACGGGTGTCGTAGCAGACAAGTGTCGTGAACCAGCACGGGTGTCGTAGCAGACAAGTGTCGTGAACCGGCACGGGTGTCGTAGCAGACAAGTGTCGTGAACCGGCACGGGTGTCGTAGCAGACAAGTGTCGTGAACCAGCACGGGTGTCATAGCAGACAAGTGTCGTGAACCGGCACGGGTGTCGTAGCAGACAAGTGTCGTGAACCGGCACGGGTGTCGTAGCAGACAAGTGTCGTGAACCGGCACGGGTGTCATAGCAGACAAGTGTCGTGAACCGGCACGGGTGTCGTAGCAGACAAGTGTCGTGAACCAGCACGGGTGTCATAGCAGACAAGTGTCGTGAACCAGCACGGGTGTCGTAGCAGACAAGTGTCGTGAACCGGCACGGGTGTCGTAGCAGACAAGTGTCGTGAACCGGCACGGGTGTCGTAGCAGACAAGTGTCGTGAACCGGCACGGGTGTCATAGCAGACAAGTGTCGTGAACCGGCACGGGTGTCGTAGCAGACAAGTGTCGTGAACCGGCACGGGTGTCGTAGCAGACAAGTGTCGTGAACCAGCACGGGTGTCGTAGCAGACAAGTGTCGTAACCGGCACGGGTGTCGTAGCAGACAAGTGTCGTGAACCAGCACGGGTGTCGTAGCAGACAAGTGTCGTGAACCGGCACGGGTGTCGTAGCAGACAAGTGTCGTGAACCGGCACGGGTGTCGTAGCAGACAAGTGTCGTGAACCGGCACGGGTGTCGTAGCAGACAAGTGTCGTGAACCGGCACGGGTGTCATAGCAGACAAGTGTCGTGAACCGGCACGGGTGTCGTAGCAGACAAGTGTCGTGAACCGGCACGGGTGTCGTAGCAGACAAGTGTCGTGAACCGGCACGGGTGTCGTAGCAGACAAGTGTCGTGAACCGGCACGGGTGTCGTAGCAGACAAGTGTCGTGAACCGGCACGGGTGTCGTAGCAGACAAGTGTCGTGAACCGGCACGGGTGTCGTAGCAGACAAGTGTCGTGAACCGGCACGGGTGTCGTAGCAGACAAGTGTCGTGAACCGGCACGGGTGTCGTAGCAGACAAGTGTCGTGAACCGGCACGGGTGTCGTAGCAGACAAGTGTCGTGAACCGGCACGGGTGTCGTAGCAGACAAGTGTCGTGAACCGGCACGGGTGTCGTAGCAGACAAGTGTCGTGAACCGGCACGGGTGTCGTAGCAGACAAGTGTCGTGAACCGGCACGGGTGTCATAGCAGACAAGTGTCGTGAACCGGCACGGGTGTCTAGCAGACAAGTGTCGTGAACCGGCACGGGTGTCGTAGCAGACAAGTGTCGTGAACCGGCACGGGTGTCATAGCAGACAAGTGTCGTGAACCAGCACGGGTGTCGTAGCAGACAAGTGTCGTGAACCGGCACGGGTGTCGTAGCAGACAAGTGTCGTGAACCGGCACGGGTGTCATAGCAGACAAGTGTCGTGAACCGGCACGGGTGTCATAGCAGACAAGTGTCGTGAACCGGCACGGGTGTCATAGCAGACAAGTGTCGTGAACCAGCACGGGTGTCGTAGCAGACAAGTGTCGTGAACCGGCACGGGTGTCATAGCAGACAAGTGTCGTGAACCGCCACGGGTGTCGTAGCACCATAGCAGCGATGCAACCTGCCGCTGCAGTCCTACACTCGGGGTCCAGCTCTCGCGTGACGTCATCTCTGTAGGAAGACGCAAAGGCGCAGTGGGACGGACCCAGAGTGAACCTGTGTCGCCGTGTCGAACGTTGCACAAGTTCGTTTACTCTACATTGCTTTAGTTGTCTCAGCTCTTTGGGGTGACTGGAGATAGGATTAAATCCTCAATATTCGTATGTGTAATTTGAGGTTTTTTGGAGAGCTCGAAAGTGGGTTTAGACGAACCTCAATAGAGGATGGAAAGCTCCGGCTCAACTCCTCCTAATTTAATTTGTTCTCGCACCATTGCAACATATTGGTGATTTACACAACTCTGATTGTATGCTAATTAAAAAACTGCACTGCATGACCCCACTGTCTGTGGCAACAAGATGTAGACGTATGTCTGTGCTCGGGAGTGTGTCTGCCTGTCTGCCTGCCTGTTAGGTACCATATGATTAATTTACCCAATGGTTCTGTTTTTGTCATTTTACGGAATTTGTTATGGGGATATCGTTGTGTTTACAAGTTTTCCTTACGGGTGATGCAGACAAGGGAGGTATTCTTCTCTCGGGGTGGGGGGGGGTAAACTTCCACAACATAACCGAGCTCACTAGGAAGTACGCACTGTGTCTGAACAAATCTACCACCAATACGGGTGTCGCCCGGGTAGACTGGTGGGCGAACGACAAACCATTCAGTGCTTAATTAAAACTGCTAGAACAGCGACGATGACTTAACGAAGCTGAAATATATGTGCGAAATACTGCCTGTGGACCAAGATGATATCAGAGCAGACTTTGTACCACTGCAACTCAAAACAACGTTTTTTTCTGGTTGTATGAATACTTCGCTTATCTTGCAAATATTACGGAGAGAGGGTCGTGTCCACACGTCAAAACATCGACACTCACTTCGTATTGACCGCGTTATGGGATTTGTGTTAAGATTAACGCTATATATGTTATTGGTTGGTCTATTCATATTGCCGTCGTGTTGGTCTGAGATTAGCCGCATTGCCCCGTGGGCCGAGGGATGTCGCAACATGGATGTACTCGACCAATACTGACAACGATTCCCGTCTGATTCTCAACGTCATTGATCGACTTGTGTGATCTGCTGTTCCGGACATGCGCTTTTCAGACGGAAGAGAGGGCCAAGACGTGTTGTCTGTCTTGTCATTTCTTTAAATTTGTATTATTATTTATGGGTTAGGAAAGACAATATTGTCGGTAGATTACGTAACCTACGATATGGAATATTGGTTTTGATGATTAGGAAACAGCATACCGTCATACCGTATTTCTATGTGGCTCTATTAACGACAGCTACGTAAAGCTGCGAACAGGACACTGTTGCAGCCACGGTCAGCCCATATCATGATACGATATGGCCTTACACTGGTGTGAAAATGTACGGATTTGTTGTTGGGTAAACGACCCATAGTTCTGGTAGTACTGACGACAGTTTAAGTATAAGCAGACACATACGCCCCGTGCTATATGTATTCTACATTTTGTATTTACTCGCAGCTGTGCACGTGTCTTAGAATGTTTTGGGGATCGCAAATGTATGCGGCTGCCAGCGCATGTGAGAACATGTGAGAACATGCAGTTGTGATGAGTGCTGCTTCCAAAGCGTAAATGTAAACACACACACATGTATGTGACAACATATGTTTGCATTGTGACAGGGCCGCAGTTTTCTCATTTTCACCGCAGGCACGTTAACAGTAATGTTCTTGTGATTGTTTGCTTACTGAATTAACCATGCCTAAACAAATATAATGTTGTGCTATGTAGATAAACGCATTTTTACCTAGAATACTTTGCATAGAGTCGAACTGAACCGGTATCTGAACAGATCAATAAACAGTCGCGTCTGCTCTTCTCAGGTTTCCCCGGGACCGAGGAACCTTGCCCGACCACTTCTACTTCAACGACTACGAGAGATTCAACGCAGAAATCGCCGCTTTCCATCTCGACAGGTCGGACGAAAGTTTGTTTCGCGCATTCAGTGGCTTTGTATTAAGATTGCACGGACTATATAATAATAATAAATATAGTCCGTTGCAATGCAGTGTCAGCCGAGAAAATAGTCCACGTCAGCGCAGTGTGGGTCTTTATCAGAATTGCCGCCACGCCAGGCACTGAAACGTGTGCAATCATACAGTGCGTTGTCACGACCAAGTCCCGTGTCAAATAATAATACTAATGATAATGGATAAATCGTCCAGCAACATCTCACATTTACTTGCTATTTCAACCAAGCATAACCAACCTATTTATCTGTGTGGCAACACTGTTTCTAATGCAGTGATTCGTTGGTCAACGTGTTTAGGATCTTAGGTTTCTACCGCGTCACGCCGACTGCAGGCAAACTGCTGAACATGACACACGACATTCTGCGCCTGGCCGATAAGAAACTCGCCAAGACATTCTACATCTCTCCAGGTACGCGTGGCTAATGTGTATAAAATACTGTGAGTTTAATTATTGTATGTACAATCATGTGACAGCACCGACTAGGTCCAATGATACTAGAATAAGATGATTGAACCCAGTAGGTCCAATGATACTACAATCTTATGGTTGAACACCAGTAGGTCCAATGATACTACAATCATATGGTTGAACCCAGCAGGTCCAATGATACTACAATCATATGGTTGAACCCAGTAGGTCCAGTGATACTACAATCATATGGTTGAACCCAGTAGGTCCAATGATACTACAATCATATGGTTGAACCCAGTAGGTCCAGTGATACTACAATCATATGGTTGAACCCAGTAGGTCCAGTGATACTACAATCATATGGTTGAACCCAATAGGTCCAATGATACTACAATCATATGGTTGAACCCAGTAGGTCCAATGATACTACAATCATATGGTTGAACCCAGTAGGTCCAATGATACTAGAATAAGATGATTGAACCCAGCAGGTCCAATGATACTACAATCATATGGTTGAACCCAGTAGGTCCAATGATACTAGAATAAGATGATTGAACCCAGCAGGTCCAATGATACTACAATCATATGGTTGAACCCAGTAGGTCCAATGATACTAGAATAAGATGATTGAACCCAGCAGGTCCAATGATACTACAATCATATGGTTGAACCCAGTAGGTCCAATGATACTACAATCACATGGTTGAACCCAGTAGGTCCACTGATACTACAATCACATGGTTGAACCCAGCAGGTCCAATGATACTACAATCATATGGTTGAACCCAGTAGGTCCAATGATACTAGAATAAGATGATTGAACCCAGCAGGTCCAATGATACTACAATCATATGGTTGAACCCAGTAGGTCCAATGATACTACAATCATATGGTTGAACCCAGTAGGTCCAATGATACTACAATCATATGGTTGAACCCAGTAGGTCCAATGATACTACAATCACATGGTTGAACCCAGTAGGTCCAATGATACTACAATCATATGGTTGAACCCAGTAGGTCCAATGATACTAGAATAAGATGATTGAACCCAGCAGGTCCAATGATACTGCGCTCATATGGTTGAACCCAGTAGGTCCAATGATACTAGAATAAGATGATTGAACCCAGCAGGTCCAATGATACTACAATCATATGGTTGAACCCAGTAGGTCCAATGATACTAGAATAAGATGATTGAACCCAGCAGGTCCAATGATACTACAATCATATGGTTGAACCCAGTAGGTCCAATGATACTAGAATAAGATGATTGAACCCAGCAGGTCCAATGATACTACAATCATATGGTTGAACCCAGTAGGTCCAATGATACTAGAATAAGATGATTGAACCCAGCAGGTCCAATGATACTACAATCATATGGTTGAACCCAGTAGGTCCAATGATACTACAATCATATGGTTGAACCCAGTAGGTCCAATGATACTACAATCATATGGTTGAACCCAGTAGGTCCAATGATACTACAATCACATGGTTGAACCCAGTAGGTCCAATGATACTACAATCACATGGTTGAACCCAGTAGGTCCAATGATACTACAATCATATGGTTTAACCCAGTAGGTCCAGTGATACTACAGTCATATGGTTGAACCCAGTAGGTCCAATTATACTACAATCACATGGTTGAACCCAGTAGGTCCAATGATACTACAATCACATGGTTGAACCCAGTAGGTCCAATGATACTACAATCATATGGTTTAACCCAGTAGGTCCAGTGATACTACAGTCATATGATTGAACCCAGTAGGTCCAATGATACTACAATCATATGGTTGAACCCAGTAGGTCCAATGATACTACAATCATATGGTTGAACCCAGTAGGTCCAATGATACTACAATCTTATGGTTGAACCCAGTAGGTCCAATGATACTACAATCATATGGTTGAACCCAGTAGGTCCAATGATACTACAATCACATGGTTGAACCCAGTAGGTCCAATGATACTACAATCATATGGTTTAACCCAGTAGGTCCAGTGATACTACAGTCATATGGTTGAACCCAGTAGGTCCAATTATACTACAATCACATGGTTGAACCCAGTAGGTCCAATGATACTACAATCACATGGTTGAACCCAGTAGGTCCAATGATACTACAATCATATGGTTTAACCCAGTAGGTCCAGTGATACTACAGTCATATGGTTGAACCCAGTAGGTCCAATGATACTACAATCATATGGTTGAACCCAGTAGGTCCAATGATACTACAATAATATGGTTGAACCCAGTAGGTCCAATGATACTACAATCATATGGTTGAACCCAGTAGGTCCAATGATACTACAATCATATGGTTGAACCCAGTAGGTCCAATGATACTACAATCATATGGTTGAACCCAGTAGGTCCAATGATACTACAATCAGATGATTGAACCCAGTAGGTCCAATGATACTACAATAATATGGTTGAACCCAGTAGGTCCAGTGATACTACAATCATATGGTTTAACCCAGTAGGTCCAATGATACTACAGTCATATGGTTGAACCAAGTAGGTCCGATGATACTACAACCATATGGTTGAACCCAGTAGGCCCAATGATAAAACAGTCATATGGTTGAAGCCAGTAGGTTCGATGATACTACAATCATATGGTTGAACCCAGTAGGTCCAATGATACTACAATCAGATGGTTGAACCCAGTAGGTCCAATGATACTACAATCAGATGATTGAACCCAGTAGGTCCAATGATACTACAACCATATGGTTGAACCCAGTAGGTCCAATGATACTACAATCATATGGTTGAACCCAGTAGGTCCAATGATACTACAATCATATGGTTGAACCTAGTAGGTCCAATGATACTACAATCAGATGATTGAACCCAGTAGGTCCAATGATACTACAATCATATGGTTTAACTCAGTAGGTCCAATGATACTACAATAATATGGTTGAACCCAGTAGGTCCAATGATACTACAATCAGATGATTGAACCCAGTAGGTCCAATGATACTACAATCATATGGTTGAACCCAGTAGGTCCAATGATACTACAACCATATGGTTGAACCCAGTTGGTCCAATGATACTACAATAATATGGTTGAACCCAGTAGGTCCAATGATACTACAATAATATGGTTGAACCCAGTAGGTCCAATGATACTACAATCATATGGTTGAACCCAGTAGGTCCAATGATACTACAATCTTATGGTTGAACCCAGTAGGTCCAATGATACTACAATCATATGGTTGAACCCAGTAGGTCCAATGATACTACAATCAGATGATTGAACCCAGTAGGTCCAATGATACTACAATAATATGGTTGAACCCAGTAGGTCCAGTGATACTACAATCATATGGTTTAACCCAGTAGGTCCAATGATACTACAGTCATATGGTTGAACCAAGTAGGTCCGATGATACTACAACCATATGGTTGAACCCAGTAGGCCCAATGATAAAACAGTCATATGGTTGAAGCCAGTAGGTTCGATGATACTACAATCATATGGTTGAACCCAGTAGGTCCAATGATACTACAATAATATGGTTGAACCCAGTAGGTCCAGTGATACTACAATCATATGGTTGAACCCAGTAGATACAATGATACTACAATCATATGGTTGAACCCAATAGGTCCAATGATACTACAATCATATGGTTGAACCCAGTAGGTCCAATGATACTAAAGTAAGATGATTGAACCCAGTAGGTCCAATGATACTACAATCATATGGTTGAACCCAGTAGGTCTAATGATACTACAATCATATGGTTGAACCCAATAGGTCCAATGATACTACAATCATATGATTGAACCCTGTAAGTTCAATGATACTAGAATCATATGGTTGAACCCAGTAGGTCCAATGATACTACAATCAGATGATTGAACCCAGTAGGTCCAATGATACTACAATCATATGGTTTAACTCAGTAGGTCCAATGATACTACAATCAGATGATTGAACCCAATAGGTCCAATGATACTACAATCAGATGATTGAACCCAGTAGGTCCAATGATACTACAATAATATGGTTGAACCCAGTAGGTCCAATGATACTACAATCATATGGTTTAACTCAGTAGGTCCAATGATACTACAATCAGATGATTGAACCCAATAGGTCCAATGATACTACAATCAGATGATTGAACCCAGTAGGTCCAATGATACTACAATCATATGGTTGAACCCAGTAGGTCCAATGATACTACAATAATATGATTGAACCCAGTAGGTCCAATGATACTACAATAATATGGTTGAACCCAGTAGGTCCAATGATACTACAATCATATGGTTGAACCCAGTAGGTCCAATGATACTAGAATAAGATGATTGAACCCAGTAGGTCCAATGATACTACAATCATATGGTTTAACCCAGTAGGTCCAATGATACTACAATCATATGATTGAACCCAGTAGGTCCAATGATACTACAATAATATGGTTGAACCCAGTAGGTCCAATGATACTACAATCATATGGTTGAACCCAGTAGGTCCAATGATACTACAATCATATGATTGAACCCAGTAGGTCCAATGATACTACAATAATATGGTTGAACCCAGTAGGTCCAATGATACTACAGTCATATGGTTGAACCCAGTAGGTCCAGTGATACTATAATCATATGGTTGAACCCTGTAAGTTCAATGATACTAGAATCATATGGTTGAAACCAGTAGGTCCAATGATACTACAATCATATTATGGTTGAACCCAGTAGGTCCAGTAGGTACTACAATAATATACCTACCACATACCGTGTAGAGCCAAACTGCTCGCAGCTCTACCGTTGTTTGAAGATGAATGTAATATCGTCAAGCCGTACACGTCGACGTCGTTGCAGCCGGCAACGTCTGCTTCTACGGTCAGTGCAGCTACTACTGCGACACGAACCATGCCCTGTGTGGACGGCCGGACATGCTCGAGGGGTCGATGGCCGCCTTCCTGCCGGGCAGTCTGACGGTGAAGCGCAAGAAATGGCTCCACCCGTGGAAGAGGTCGTACAGCAAGCACAGGTTGGCGGCGTGGCGCACCGACACGACCTACTGCGACAAGGTGCGACAGAAGCCACCGTACAACACCGGGCGACGACTGCTTGACCTCACTGACCTCGCCGTGTTCGACTTCTTCACCGGTACGTGTCGTTGGCTTCTTCGGTCTGTCTTTGGTTTATTATTCTGTCGTTGGCTTCTTCACGAGTACGTGCCAATGGTTCTGTCTTTGGTTTATTCACCAATCGTTCTGTCTTTAGCTTCTTCATCGGTACCGATTGTTCCGTCGTTGGCTTCTTCATCGGTACCTGCCAATGGTTCTGTTGTTGGCATCTTCACCGGTACGTGTCGTTGGATTCTTCATCGGTACCTGCCAATGGTTCCGTCGTTGGCTTCTTCACCGGTACGTGTCGTTGGATTCTTCGGTCTGTCTTTGGTTTATTATTCTGTCGTTGGCTTCTTCACGAGTACGTGCCAATGGTTCTGTCTTTGGTTTATTCACCAATCGTTCTGTCTTTAGCTTCTTCATCGGTACCGATTGTTCCGTCGTTGGCTTCTTCATCGGTACCTGCCAATGGTTCTGTTGTTGGCATCTTCACCGGTACGTGTCGTTGGATTCTTCATCGGTACCTGCCAATGGTTCCGTCGTTGGCTTCTTCACCGGTACGTGTCGTTGGATTCTTCGGTCTGTCTTTGGTTTATTATTCTGTCGTTGGCTTCTTCACGAGTACGTGCCAATGGTTCTGTCTTTGGTTTATTCACCAATCGTTCTCTCTTTAGCTTCTTCATCGGTACCGATTGTTCCGTCGTTGGCTTCTTCATCGGTACCTGCCAATGGTTCTGTTGTTGGCTTCTTCACCGGTACGTACCAATGGTTCTGTCGTTGGCTTCTTCACCGGTACGTACCAATGGTTCTGTTGTTGGCTTCTTCACCGGTACGTACCAATGGTTCTGTCGTTGGCTTCTTCACCGGTACGTACCAATGGTTCTGTCGTTGGCTTCTTCACCGATACGTGCCAGTGGTTCTGTCGTTGGCTTCTTCACCGATACGTGCCAGTGGTTCTGTCGTCGGCTTCTTCACCTGTACGTGCCAGTAGTTCTGTTGTCGGCTTCTTCACCGGTACGTGCCAGTGGTTCTGTTGTCGGCTTCTTCACCGGTACGTGCCAATGGTTCTGTTGTCGGCTTCTTCACCGGTACGTACCAATGGTTCTGTCGTTGGCTTTTTCACCGGTACGTACCAATGGTTCTGTTGTTGGCTTCTTCACCGGTACGTGCCAGTGGTTCTGTCGTTGGCTTCTTCACCGATACGTGCCAGTGGTTCTATCGTTGGCTTCTTCACCGGTACGTGCCAATGGTTCTGTTGTTGGCTTCTTCACCGGTACGTACCAATGGTTCTGTCGTTGGCTTCTTCACCGGTACGTACCAATGGTTCTGTTGTTGGCTTCTTCACCGGTACGTACTAATGGTTCTGTCGTTGGCTTCTTCACCGGTACGTACCAATGGTTCTGTCGTTGGCTTCTTCACCGGTACGTGCCAATGGTTCTATCGTTGGCTTCTTCACCGGTACGTGCCAATGGTTCTGTTGTTGGCTTCTTCACCGATACGTACCAATGGTTCTGTCGTTGGCTTCTTCACCGGTACGTACCAATGGTTCTGTTGTTGGCTTCTTCACCGGTACGTGCCAGTGGTTCTGTCGTTGGCTTCTTCACCGGTACGTGCCAGTGGTTCTGTCGTTGGCTTCTTCACCGATACGTGCCAGTGGTTCTGTCGTCGGCTTCTTCACCGGTACGTGCCAGTAGTTCTGTTGTCAGCTTCTTCACCGGTACGTGCCAGTGGTTCTGTTGTCGGCTTCTTCACCGGTACGTGCCAATGGTTCTGTTGACGGCTTCTTCACCGGTACGTGCCAATGGTTCTGTTGTCGGCTTCTTCACCGGTACAGTGGTTCTGTCGTCTTAACTTCTTTATTGGTACGTGCATAGGTAATTTTTATTACCTATGTCTTTGACTTAATCACTGGTACGTATGTTCTTTCTGTCTTTGACATCTTCACTGGTACATTTTCTACATACCTTCTTGGAGTCGTCTTGTTCCCGTTCCGTGGTTGTTTCATGTCATTGCTCTGTGTTTGGCTTCTTCGTTGGCACATAGCATCGCTATGTATTTGTTTCCGCTGGTACGTGTCTTTATGGTGTCTTTACTTCCTTCATAGGTACGTGCGTTCATTGTGTCTTTCACTTCGTCACCAGTTCCTATCATTATTCTGTTTTGACGGCTTCGTTTGTACGTGTCATCACTTTATGTTTGGCATCTTCATCTGAACAAGTCATGACTCTGTCTTTATTGTGTTTACTGGTACGTGTCAGCACATTCATTTGAACGTGTCAACAAAACATAAGTCGACGCATAGTTCTTCACTCATATGTCAGATTTCATGTCTTAGAACGTGCGTGAGTTCTAAACGTAGCAAGACATACACTAATTATGATTTCTGCGGACAGGTAATCTGGACAGGCACCACTACGAAACGTTTTTGGGTTTCGGTAACTTCACGTCCCTATTGCATCTGGACAACGGCAGAGGGTAAGTATTTGTGGTATTTATTTAGAAACAACTGCGAACATTAACAAGTAAATAGTTATGGCTTGGCACCAACGCTGATGACGTCATTGTTCCGGACATATAATATAGCGGTATTGATGGCAACTAATGTGTGTAACTATTTGATCTCTCGTCGTAAGGACGTTACAACTACGTCCTTTTTAGTTTTAATAGCGTATTACAGGAAGATCGCTCTGTCAAAATGTGTCGCTGTTACTACATTTCGGCAACGGTTGTATTATACGATCCTTTTCGTGAATTGATTTGTATTCACAAAGGTTTGCCGTGAACGTCAACTTCACGTCACAACTTTGCACGCACGCACACACCACGCACACCACGCACACACACGCACACACACACTCACACACACACATACATACACACACATACACACACGCGCGCGCATGTACATACATCCCATACGTACACACATATGCGCACACATATGCGCACACACGCACACACACACACGCACACCCCCCACACACACACGCACACACACACACACACACACACACACACACACACACACACACACACACACAACACAAACAAACAAACACACATCATGTCTATACATGATGTATAGACTCAAATGCATAAGTTATGTGGTCAAGCAACAACAGTAAATAACTTGTTAGTTTAAACAAATATACACTGAACTTCGGTTTGTGTTTTCCTCAATAATTTTGTCTTTTCAGCGTTCACCAAATACTGTTCCACGTATCAGTATGCAATAAAAACAACTGTATTTTCGAAACCTATATTTAAACGTTCACTACATTGTCATATGTCACTACTTTTTCCAGATGATTTGATGTAAAACGCTACAAGTTTTACTACGTTTACAATAAGATATATTATTATAGTAGCACTGTTCGTTGTAGGTTCGGCAAACCCCACTACGACGACCTGACAATCCTGGCCCCGGTCACACAGTGCTGCTTAATCCGCTACTCCACCCTACGTCGTCTGCTCGGCTTCCTGCGCAGTCAGACGACACTGGCACAGCGCATGCGTCAGTCGATGGCGCGAGACAAACTGGCGCCAATTTTAACGGAGCCGCACCTGACAGCGCTCAACCGACGCCTGATAGTTGTGCTCCAGGTCGTGTATAACTGCACGACAAAACGGAGAACTCGTGACGTCATCGTAGACGACGGCTTCTGAGAGCTGCTTCAGACTACGTTTACGTATTTCTGTGAGACAATTTCAGGGATCTGATGCAAGAAAGACATTCCAATATTTTTATATTTCATATATAGACACAAATCCACGCAAGCATATACGCACACACACGTACGCACACACACATACGCACACATGCACGCACGTACACAAGTGTTGTTGATGTGTCACAAACACCCCGCAATAGCGTGACGGGTGACCCATTGACCATCACCTTATACACCAGACACAGCCGATGACAGACAACCAGTGACAATAATGCTCAGCGACTGTATTTTTGTGCAAAATAATAATACAAATAGTATATGCATAATAATAAATATTAATACAGTAATGTGTTATTGATTAATTGGCATATCGTAATGTTTATAAAATATTCGCAGTGATGTGCATATATGCATTCGAACATGGTGAATATTTTGGGCCGAGACTCTCCAAACCCCTTCAACTGCTCGCCCCGTTCAGAAGCAACAACAAAACCCGGACGTGACCTACAGCGTGTGTTACTACACTACTGTCTTGTACGATCGCGTGTGTTACTACACTACTGTCTTGTGTTACTACGCCACTGACTTGTCCGATCGCGTGTGTTACTACGCCACTGTCTTGTACGATCGCGTGTGTTACTACACCACTGACTTGTCCGATCGCGTGTGTTACTACGCCACTGACTTGTCCGATCGCGTGTGTTACTACGCCACTGTCTTGTCCGATCGCGTGTGTTACTACACCACTGACTTGTCCGATCGCGTGTGTTACTACGCCACTGTCTTGTCCGATCGCGTGTGTTACTACGCCACTGACTTGTCCGATCGCGTGTGTTACTACGCC
>JAODUO010000101.1:82500-127500 GCA_025642075.2 Ridgeia piscesae | reverse complement strand
AGGTGGATGTGCTAACCACTACACTATCGCGCGATCTCTTGATCTAGAATCGATGGAAACTGGTGAAACACACCGAAAGCATTAAAAGAACTTGTCTACGCCAGCGTTTGTCGCATATTTAAAATAAGTAAGACAGTCACATTCTTAATGATCAACATTCGTAGCTAGCAAATTTGGTTACTCACGTCATAACTACTGCTGGAGCGCGCAGGACAGTTTCTTGTGTTGTCAGTGACAAGAACTAGGCAGAGAAGAACAGACGACGGAACCAATAGGCATGTTTATATATTGATATATTTATGGTTATAAACGGGACTGCCACAAATACGATTATTGGCAATATGGTAGCTATTACAACTGAATAAATAAAAACTTTAGTATCGTCTCATTTGTATCAAATAATCAAAATATTAAATTCTTTGTGTACTACTCCAGTAAGAACATGAGTGCATTGCACATGATAGTTGAACATGAATACCAATCCTTCAGACATTATAAAGGAAGAATGAGCAGAGATGAAGGATTGACAGACGGGAAACATGAACAGAAGGGAAGAATTAACACATAGAAGAATGAAACGGCTGGAAACACCAACAGGCTGGAAGATTTAAGAGACAGCAAGAATGGACCAAACAAAGTATCAGTTCAAAATAAGGAACAGATTGCAGGGAAGAACAAATTAAAATTAACAGACCGAAGGAATGAACACACTGAAAGAACATACGCACTGACAGAATGAAACGTCTGGATGACTAAACAGACTGGAAGAACAACAACAATGGCGGGATGAAGTATAAGACAATGTGATCACACGGACAGACGTGAACGACAGCTCACAGAAGAATAAGAAGGTAGTATGAAGACAAGGACTACGTGCAAAAGTAGAAGAAGAAGAAGAAGAAGACTAGAAACAGGAAACAAACGAATAACGGACGAGTAACAAGAAGAGCCGAGAAAGATTAAAACCAGAAAAAAGCAATATGAAAAAACGAAACAGAACATTGAAAACGAAACTACACTCAAGACGAACAGAAGAAGGAGAAAATAAAACAAGAAAAATTAGATATGTCGACGCAGAAAAGAAGAACACAAGGAGCGGAACATGTGAAGAAAGGCAGAAAAGAAGACGAAAGAGAAGGAGAAAATGACGATGATCCGGAAAAGGCGATAGCTCTTGTTAAAACGTCACAGGATAGTCGTACCTGGAGCGTCGAGCCAGCCGCCCTGCATCACTACGTCTGGGCAGCTACTGCTGTGAACAAAAACATTTCACGTTCGGTTCTTGCCGTAGCTGGTTAAATAGACAAGTGCCGCATGTAGAACTTTGGAGGAGTATTATTTTAACGTGTTAAAACTGGTAAGTTATAGTTCGCATATAATTATAATTCTTCAGGTTTTCCTGGACATCCAATGTAAACAAGGACATGGCGTCAGTTTGTGTGTTTAACACTCACCTGACTGCAGAGTTGTAGTACACTGATACTTCGCTGACGTCACAGTTGGTTGACTCGTCGCCCTGTGTCTCCCTCCGCGGGGGTATTCCAGGGGGCACCTTAGGGGGACTGTGTTGACACAGATTACATTGTGTTGATATAAATTACACTGTGTTGACGTAGATTACACTGTGTTCACATAGATTACACTGTGTTGACACATAATACACTGTGCTGACATAATTTACAATGTGTTGACATTGAGTACACTGTATTGACATATATTACACTGTATTGACATAAATTACAATGTGTTGGTTGACATATATTAAACCGTTTTGACATAAATTACACTGCATAGACATATATTACACTGTGTTGACATCAATTACAATGTGTTGACATTCATTACACTGTGTGGACGTAGATTGTACTGCGTTTACATATATTACACTGTGTTGACGTAGAGTACCCTGTGTTGACATAGATTACACTGTGTTGACATATATTACACTGTGTTTACATATATTACACGGTGTTGACGTAGAGTACCCTGTGTTGACATAGATTACAATGAGTTGACATATATTACACTGTGCTGACATAGCTAGATTACACTACCTACTTTAAACGGACCGACAATTTGAAGACACTCTCTACTTAGGAAAGAAACTATAATTTTTTATTCTGTGTTAGGTGCACATTTCAACATGTCACTGCCATGTAACAAACTATCACAAAACATGTGTGCATGAGTCCAGATTTGATAGAGTTGGACCACGTGAACATGTTCGCAATTTCATATGCAGATGGACGTGGTGAATTACTATAATATTATTCAGTTGTACCTACCGGCGGCAAGGTTTCCCCCGCCAACAACAGCAGCACACGCAACAAATTGCCAGCAACACGACAGTCGCACTCGCGACACCAATGATGGCCAGGGTGGGCAGAAAGGGGGCTGACGGTGTCGGTGTCACGTCTTCGCGGGTTGTGACAGTGTCACTCGGGGTGACTACCGTTGGAATACCTATAGGCATATACACGTCTTACGTTAATTCTTTGAACATGTTCTATACGAGTGTGTGTGTGTGTGTGTGTGTGTGTGTGTGTGTGTGTGTGTGTGTGTGTGTGTGTGTGTGTGTGTGTGTGTGTGTGTGTGTGTGTGTGTGTGTGTGTGTGTGTGTGTGTGTGTGTGTGTGTGTGTGTGTGTGTGTGTGTGTGTGAGTGAAGTGTGTTTGTGTGTTTGTGTGTATGTGCGTGTGCGTGTGTGTGTGTTTGTGTGTGTGTTGTGTATGTGTATGTGTATGTGTGTGTGTGTGTGTGTGTGTGCGTGTGCGTGTGCGTGTGCGTGTACGTGTACGTGTACGTGTACGTTGTACGTGTACGTGTACGTGTACGTGTACGTGTACGTGTATGTGTGAGTGTGTGATGTGTGTGTGAGTGTGTGAGTGTGAGTGTGTTTGTATGTGTGTGTGTTTGTGTGTGTATGTATGTGTGAGTATGTGTATGTGTGTGAGTGTGTTTGTGTATGTGTGTATGTGTGTTTGCGTATGTGTGAGTATGTGTGTATGTGTGTGTGTATGATTGTGTGTGTATGTGTGTTTGTCTATGTGTGAGTGTGTGTGAGTGTATGTTTGTGTGTGTATGTATGTTTGTGTGTGTGTGTGTGTGTGTGTGTGAGTGTGTGTGAGTGTGTGTGTTTGTCTGTGTGCGTGTGTGTGTGAGTGTGTGTGTCAATGTGTATGTGTGGGTGTGTGTGAGTGTGTATGTATGTGTGTGAGTGTACGTGTGTGTATGTGTGAGTGTGTTTGTGATAGTGTGTGTGTGTCTGTTTGAGTTTGTGTGTGTATGAATGTGTATGTTTGTCTATGTATGAATGTGTATGAGTGTGTGTGTGTGTGAGTGTGTGTATGTATGAGTGTGTGTATGTCAGTGTGTGTATGCATTTATGTGTGTATGTGCATGCGTGCGTTTGTGCGTGCGTGTCACGTAGACTACACGATGTGGGTCATATACAATGAGGGTTACGTCAAAAGTCCAAGTGACCAGTGGATTAGCATAAATCAGTCCCGCGTCAAAAAACAAAAGGAAGCCGAGCACGTGACGCACTTGTGCATTTCGTTTTATGTTGCTTGAGGATCTTGTTTCAGAAGACTTTCTTTATGACAGAAAACATGACAGAAACTTGTTAAAGCGAGAAGTAGGAAATGTTGCGTTCTTTCACATTGTTCGTGCGCACGGGAAACAATAATTGTCCTGTTATGTTATATGTTTTACGCCGTCAAAGTACCGTTTATTATATTTTATTTGATAACATCTGACGTATAGATTTAAATAATTCAGGTAAATGAAAATGTCACGTGATATGCATATACAAAAACGGCAAACCTAAATAATCGTTGTAGATTTTGTTCGATGTTTCAATGAGCTTTTTATTATATGTACACTGAGTGAATTGACTAATATTTACATATGGTGTTACTATCATGATATGTTTATAGACCGACTGACGACGTAAGTGTAGATGACACCTACACTTCCTAGCCCATAGACTGATTGACGACTTAAGTGTAGATGACACCTACACTTCCTAGCCCATAGACTGATTGACGACTAAGTGTAGATGACACCTACACTTCCTAGCCCATAGACTGATTGACGACGTAAGTGTAGATGACACCGACACTTCCTAGCCTATAGACTGACTGACGACGTAAGTGTAGATGACACCTACACTTCCTAGCCCATAGACTGATTGACGACTTAAGTGTAGATGACACCTACACTTCCTAGCCCATAGACTGATTGACGACTTAAGTGTAGATGACACCTACACTTCCTAGCCCATAGACTGATTGACGACTTAAGTGTAGATGACACCTACACTTCCTAGCCCATAGACTGATTGACGACGTAAGTGTAGATGACACCTACACTTCCTAGCCCATAGACTGATTGACGACGTAAGTGTAGATGACACCTACACTTCCTAGCCCATAGACTGATTGACGACTTAAGTGTAGATGACACCTACACTTCCTAGCCCATAGACTGATTGACGACTTAAGTGTAGATGACACCTACACTTCCTAGCCCATAGACTGATTGACGACTTAAGTGTAGATGACACCTACACTTCCTAGCCCATAGACTGATTGACGACTTAAGTGTAGATGACACCTACACTTCCTAGCCCATAGACTGATTGACGACTTAAGTGTAGATGACACCTACACTTCCTAGCCCATAGACTGATTGACGACTTAAGTGTAGATGACACCTACACTTCCTAGCCCATAGACTGATTGACGACTTAAGTGTAGATGACACCTACACTTCCTAGCCCATAGACTGATTGACGACGTAAGTGTAGATGACACCGGCACTTCCTAGCATATAGACTGACTGACGACGTAAGTGTAGATGACACCGACACTTCCTAGCCTATAGACTGACTGACGACGTAAGTGTAGATGACACCGACACTTCCTAGCCTATAGACTGACTGACGACGTAAGTGTAGATGACACCGACACTTCCTAGCCTATAGACTGACTGGCGACGTAAGTGTAGATGACACCGACACTTCCTAGCCTATAGACTGACTGACGACGTAAGTGTAGATGACACCGACACTTCCTAGCCTATAGACTGACTGACGACGTAAGTGTAGATGACACCGACACTTCCTAGCCTATAGACTGACTGACGACGTAAGTGTAGATGACACCGACACTTCCTAGCATATAGACTGACTGACGACGTAAGTGTAGATGACACCGACACTTCCTAGCCTATAGACTGACTGGCGACGTAAGTGTAGATGACACCGACACTTCCTAGCCTATAGACTGACTGACGACGTAAGTGTAGATGACACCGACACTTCCTAGCCTATAGACTGACTGGCGACGTAAGTGTAGATGACACCGACACTTCCTAGCATATAGACTGACTGACGACGTTAGTGTAGATGCCACCGACACTTCCTAGCATATAGACTGACTGACGACGTAAGTGTAGATGACACCGACACTTCCTAGCATATAGACTGACTGACGACGTAAGTGTAGATGACACCGACACTTCCTAGCCTATAGACTAACTGACGACGTTAGTGTAGATGCCACCGACACTTCCTAGCATATAGACTGACTGACGACGTAAGTGTAGATGACACCGACACTTCCTAGCATATAGACTGACTGACGACGTAAGTGTAGATGACACCTACACTTCCTAGCCTATAGACTGACTGACGACGTAAGTGTAGATGACACCGACACTTCCTAGCATATAGACTGACTGACGACGTAAGTGTAGATGACACCGACACTTCCTAGCATATAGACTGACTGACGACGTAAGTGTAGATGACACCGACACTTCCTAGCCTATAGACTGACTGATGACGTTAGTGTAGATGACACCGACACTTCCTAGCATATAGACTGACTGACGACGTAAGTGTAGATGACACCGACACTTCCTAGCATATAGACTGACTGACGACGTAAGTGTAGATGACACCGACACTTCCTAGCCTATAGAGTGACTGACGACTTAAGTGTAGATGACACCGACACTTCCTAGCATATAGACTGACTGACGATGTAAGTGTAGATGACACCGACACTTCCTAGCATATAGACTGACTGACGATGTAAGTGTAGATGACACCGACACTTCCTAGCATATAGACTGACTGACGACGTAAGTGTAGATGACACCGACACTTCCTAGCATATAGACTAACTGACGACGTTAGTGTAGATGACACCGACACTTCCTAGCATATAGACTGACTGACGACTTAAGTGTAGATGACACCTACACTTCCTAGCATATAGACTAACTGACGACGTAAGTGTGGATGACACCGACACTTCCTAGCATATAGACTGACTGACGACGTAAGTGTGGATGACACCTACACTTCCTAGCCTATAGACTGACTGACGACGTAAGTGTAGATGACACCGACACTTCCTAGCCTATAGACTGACTGACGACGTAAGTGTAGATGACACCGACACTTCCTAGCATATAGACTGACTGACGACGTAAGTGTAGATGACACCGACACTTCCTAGCATATAGACTGACTGACGACGTAAGTGTAGATGACACCGACACTTCCTAGCATATAGACTGACTGACGACGTAAGTGTAGATGACACCGACACTTCCTAGCATATAGACTGACTGACGACGTAAGTGTAGATGACACCGACACATCCTAGCCTATAGACTGACTGATGACGTTAGTGTAGATGACACCGACACTTCCTAGCATATAGACTGACTGACGACGTAAGTGTAGATGACACCGACACTTCCTAGCATATAGACTGACTGACGACGTAAGTGTAGATGACACCGACACTTCCTAGCATATAGACTGACTGACGACGTAAGTGTAGATGACACCGACACTTCCTAGCATATAGACTGACTGACGACGTAAGTGTAGATGACACCGACACATCCTAGCCTATAGACTGACTGATGACGTTAGTGTAGATGACACCGACACTTCCTAGCCTATAGACTGACTGACGACGTAAGTGTAGATGACACCGACACTTCCTAGCATATAGACTGACTGACGACGTAAGTGTAGATGACACCGACACTTCCTAGCATATAGACTGACTGACGACGTAAGTGTAGATGACACCGACACTTCCTAGCATATAGACTGACTGACGACGTAAGTGTAGATGACACCGACACTTCCTAGCCTATAGACTGACTGACGACTTAAGTGTAGATGACACCTACACTTCCTAGCATATAGACTGACTGACGACGTAAGTGTAGATGACACCGACACTTCCTAGCATATAGACTGACTGACGACGTAAGTGTAGATGACACCGACACTTCCTAGCATATAGACTGACTGACGACGTAAGTGTAGATGACACCGACACTTCCTAGCCTATAGAGTGACTGACGACTTAAGTGTAGATGACACCGACACTTCCTAGCCTATAGAGTGACTGACGACTTAAGTGTAGATGACACCGACACTTCCTAGCATATAGACTGACTGACGACGTAAGTGTAGATGACACCGACACTTCCTAGCATATAGACTGACTGACGATGTAAGTGTAGATGACACCGACACTTCCTAGCATATAGACTGACTGACGACGTAAGTGTAGATGACACCGACACTTCCTAGCATATAGACTAACTGATGACGTAAGTGTAGATGACACCGACACTTCCTAGCATATAGACTGACTGATGACGTAAGTGTAGATGACACCGACACTTCCTAGCATATAGACTGACTGATGACGTAAGTGTAGATGACACCTACACTTCCTAGCCTATAGACTGACTGACGACGTAAGTGTAGATGACACCTACACTTCCTAGCCTATAGACTGACTGACGACGTAAGTGTAGATGACACCGACACTTCCTAGCATATAGACTGACTGACGACGTAAGTGTAGATGACACCGACACTTCCTAGCATATAGACTGACTGACGACGTAAGTGTAGATGACACCTACACTTCCTAGCATATAGACTGACTGACGACGTAAGTGTAGATGACACCGACACTTCCTAGCCTATAGAGTGACTGACGACGTAAGTGTAGATGACACCGACACTTCCTAGCATATAGACCGACTGACGACGTAAGTGTAGATGACACCGACACATCCTAGCCTATAGACTAACTGATGACGTTAGTGTAGATGACACCGACACTTCCTAGCCTATAGACTAACTGATGACGTTAGTGTAGATGACACCTACACTTCCTAGCATATAGACTGACTGACGACGTAAGTGTAGATGACACCGACACATCCTAGCATATAGACTGACTGACGACGTTAGTGTAGATGACACCGACACTTCCTAGCCTATAGAGTGACTGACGACTTAAGTGTAGATGACACCGACACTTCCTAGCCTATAGACTGACTGACGACGTAAGTGTAGATGACACCGACACATCCTAGCCTATAGACTGACTGACGACGTAAGTGTAGATGACACCGACACTTCCTAGCCTATAGACTGACTGACGACGTAAGTGTAGATGACACCGACACTTCCTAGCCTATAGAGTGACTGACGACGTAAGTG
This sequence comes from Ridgeia piscesae, assembly GCA_025642075.2. Taxonomy (NCBI): domain Eukaryota; kingdom Metazoa; phylum Annelida; class Polychaeta; order Sabellida; family Siboglinidae; genus Ridgeia; species Ridgeia piscesae. Next base: position 118,944 of record JAODUO010000101.1, on the reverse strand, counting down.
TAGATGACACCGACACATCCTAGCCTATAGACTGACTGACGACGTAAGTGTAGATGACACCGACACTTCCTAGCCTATAGAGTGACTGACGACGTAAGTGTAGATGACACCGACACATCCTAGCCTATAGACTGACTGACGACGTAAGTGTAGATGACACCGACACTTCCTAGCCTATAGACTGACTGACGACGTAAGTGTAGATGACACCGACACTTCCTAGCCTATAGAGTGACTGACGACGTAAGTGTAGATGACACCGACACTTCCTAGCATATAGACTGACTGACGACGTAAGTGTAGATGACACCGACACTTCCTAGCCTATAGACTGACTGACGACGTAAGTGTAGATGACACCGACACTTCCTAGCCTATAGACTGACTGACGACGTAAGTGTAGATGACACCGACACTTCCTAGCCTATAGACTGACTGACGACGTAAGTGTAGATGACACCGACACTTCCTAGCATATAGACTGACGCGACGTAAGTGTAGATGACACCGACACTTCCTAGCCTATAGACTGACTGACGACGTAAGTGTAGATGACACCGACACATCCTAGCCTATAGACTGACTGACGACGTAAGTGTAGATGACACCGACACTTCCTAGCCTATAGACTGACTGACGACGTAAGTGTAGATGACACCGACACTTCCTAGCCTATAGACTGACTGACGACGTAAGTGTAGATGACACCGACACATCCTAGCATATAGACTAACTGACGACGTTAGTGTAGATGACACCGACACTTCCTAGCATATAGACTGACTGACGACGTAAGTGTAGATGACACCGACACTTCCTAGCATATAGACTGACTGACGACGTAAGTGTAGATGACACCGACACTTCCTAGCATATAGACTGACTGACGACGTAAGTGTAGATGACACCGACACTTCCTAGCATATAGACTGACTGACGACGTAAGTGTAGATGACACCGACACATCCTAGCATATAGACTAACTGACGACGTAAGTGTAGATGACACCGACACTTCCTAGCCTATAGACTAACTGACGACGTAAGTGTAGATGACACCGACACTTCCTAGCCTATAGACTGACTGATGACGTTAGTGTAGATGACACCTACACTTCCTAGCCTATAGACTAACTGACGACGTTAGTGTAGATGACACCGACACTTCCTAGCATATAGACTGACTGACGACGTAAGTGTAGATGACACCGACACTTCCTAGCATATAGACTGACTGACGACGTAAGTGTAGATGACACCGACACATCCTAGCATATAGACTAACTGACGACGTAAGTGTAGATGACACCGACACTTCCTAGCCTATAGACTGACTGACGACGTAAGTGTAGATGACACCGACACTTCCTAGCCTATAGACTGACTGACGACGTAAGTGTAGATGACACCGACACTTCCTAGCCTATAGACTGACTGACGACGTAAGTGTAGATGACACCGACACTTCCTAGCATATAGACTGACTGACGACGTAAGTGTAGATGACACCGACACTTCCTAGCCTATAGACTGACTGACGACGTAAGTGTAGATGACACCGACACATCCTAGCCTATAGACTGACTGGCGACGTAAGTGTAGATGACACCGACACTTCCTAGCCTATAGACTGACTGACGACGTAAGTGTAGATGACACCGACACTTCCTAGCATATAGACTGACTGACGACGTAAGTGTAGATGACACCGACACATCCTAGCCTATAGACTGACTGACGACGTAAGTGTAGATGACACCGACACTTCCTAGCCTATAGACTGACTGACGACGTAAGTGTAGATGACACCGACACTTCCTAGCCTATAGACTGACTGACGACGTAAGTGTAGATGACACCGACACTTCCTAGCCTATAGACTGACTGACGACGTAAGTGTAGATGACACCGACACTTCCTAGCCTATAGACTGACTGACGACGTAAGTGTAGATGACACCGACACATCCTAGCATATAGACTAACTGATGACGTTAGTGTAGATGACACCGACACTTCCTAGCCTATAGACTGACTGACGACGTAAGTGTAGATGACACCGACACATCCTAGCATATAGACTAACTGATGACGTTAGTGTAGATGACACCGACACTTCCTAGCCTATAGACTGACTGACGACGTAAGTGTAGATGACACCGACACATCCTAGCATATAGACTGACTGACGACGTAAGTGTAGATGACACCGACACTTCCTAGCATATAGACTGACTGACGATAAGTGTAGATGACACCGACACTTCCTAGCATATAGTGACTGACGACGTAAGTGTAGATGACACCGACACTTCCTAGCATATAGACTGACTGACGACGTAAGTGTAGATGACACCGACACTTCCTAGCCTATAGACTGACTGACGACTTAAGTGTAGATGACACCTACACTTCCTAGCCTATAGAGTGACTGACGACGTAAGTGTAGATGACACCGACACTTCCTAGCCTATAGACTGACTGACGACGTAAGTGTAGATGACACCGACACATCCTAGCCTATAGACTGACTGATGACGTAAGTGTAGATGACACCGACACTTCCTAGCATATAGACTGACTGACGACGTAAGTGTAGATGACACCGACACATCCTAGCCTATAGACTGACTGATGACGTAAGTGTAGATGACACCGACACATCCTAGCCTATAGACTGACTGATGACGTAAGTGTAGATGACACCGACACTTCCTAGCATATAGACTGACTGACGACGTAAGTGTAGATGACACCGACACATCCTAGCCTATAGAGTGATTGACGACTTAAGTGTAGATGACACCTACACTTCCTAGCCTATAGAGTGACTGACGACGTAAGTGTAGATGACACCGACACATCCTAGCATATAGACTGACTGACGACGTAAGTGTAGATGACACCGACACATCCTAGCCTATAGAGTGATTGACGACTTAAGTGTAGATGACACCTACACTTCCTAGCCTATAGAGTGACTGACGACTTAAGTGTAGATGACACCGATACTTCCTAGCCCATAGACTGATTGACGACTTAAGTGTAAAATTAAATCTACACTTCATTGCCGAGCACACTGCTTAGTTTATGTCTACAAGGTCAGTGAAACAAATCGGGGGCTTCAATATTAGTAGTGGATGTTTTGGGTTCAGAATGATTAGTACCCAAATATTTAGAGATGGGGTATGCATTCTGTGGTGTATTTTAGGGGGTGGAGTGCTGGAGAGCGGTACATCTACCGGTACTTAAGGCCAGTACCGCCGGTAGACATGCGTCTTCTTTATAATCATCATTATTATTTAAATCCATTACTCGGCTGATGTCGTCCGTGAAACAAGGACCAAGCGTCATGACTGACGCCGCAGCCCGATGATTTACACCTGTGTTATTTTCTAGACAATGCGGGTTCATCGAACCACCTGACTATGATATTTATGATCCTAAAACGTATACGCTGCCATATATTCGCATTATTATTCAACAGTTTATAACATACACAATAGTGTCTATACGTAGCCCCTGTCAGCCCGGGCAGTTCTCCGCGTACGAGTAACGTGTTTAGAACTGTGTTTGTGACTTACTAGCGCAAGTGTAGCTTCTGTCCAGTACGTTGCAGACACATCCCTGCAGGCGGGGGCAGGGGGAACACCTCCCGTACGTTGTGTCGTCGGCCACGTACAAGGCTAGTTCGTTGTTACGGGCGCCTGCAACGTCTGATTGATAAATGTTTTCATACATAATAGTGGAAGTATTTTTACATGAAGTATGTTTCTAATATGCACGATTTTAATTCGTGAATTAACAAAGTACGTTTTTTCATTAATATTGCCGGTCCATTTTACCTCATATTTTATATCTAGTTGCGGATAAATCATGGAATATGTTCGTCGGAGTTGTCAGGTCTTTAACTGTTTCTGTTGTCGCCATGTTCTTTCGCGAGGTCGGCCTGGAGTGTACGAGTCGGCTCTACTTATGTCCGTCTGTCACGTCTTCCACCGTCAGCCCCTTCAACTCCAGGTATATCTTTACACTGTCCATCTTTGTTGTGATTTTCCTCTTGTTCTCTTCCCAGGGAAGGACAATAATTCCGCAGCTTTTGTAAGATAGTGGTCTTTTTCTCTTTTCTGCAATTGGCCATACCAGCGCAGCCGTCATCTCTCAATTCTTCCTCCCTTCCCCCTACTCCCGTTAGCTATCCCACTTCCTGATGCCCAAGTCTTTAATTTAGTTTCATGAAAGAAAATCGTTTTGCAGTATTCCCTTCTCTTGTAAAGGACCGTCTCACACACCACACACCTTTCCTTATACCGCCGAAAACAAGAAATGCAACTTACCGACATCTACTTTATTAATGGCACTCTGTATCATTGACGTCCAGTCTTTCGCGCATGCGTAGTGGTGTGCATCAGTGGCGAAATCCCTGATGGCGTTCTCTCTGTTGGAAACTGCCATCCAAGCCCCCAGGCCGGCTGAAAACACTGCAGACGCGGCGTACGTTAGGCTTACGTTGTCAACCAGCGTGATTGTCTCATTCTACTAGCGCGAACAAGTGACGACTGGAAGAAACATTCAGTAACAAACGCAGCCATGTTCCCGTGTACACTATCTTACCAAGTTGACCTATTAACATGTATGTTGACGAAAGAGATCAATGTATTATTCAACACGGATCGTGTTGAAATTAGTTTGCGTCAATGTCTGCCCACACACAACCAAAACAAATGCGTGAAAGGGCTTCATTTGAACACGTTGAAAATATCAACCAAATACATGTTCCTTGATGGGATAGTGTGATGGTTGATACGTGACAGATGTGACAGCATTGACGGCAGTTTGGAGAATACGCAGCGTCGGGACATAAACACCACAAGACACTCGCTCTAACGTCGACACTTGCGTCAAACACATGCGACAACACACACTATGGTCGTTGTGTGTTAAAACGAACACACCCGGAGAGAAGACGAGAGTCGTGTTCACGCAGGCAGCAGTGTCTAGTCAAAGGCACAATGCTGTGGTGTTGGTATAGATGTAAACGTAAGCCTAACGCGTTCGCGTCTGCTGCATATAACATCTTGCAGGAGCGGGTTTGTTTGTTTGTTTGTTTGTTTGTTTGTTTGTTTGTTTGTTTGTTTGTTTGTTTGTTTTGTTTTGTTTCACCAAAATTTTCATCAAGCCACAGACCACTAGTTTTATAAACCTATGCTAGGGTAGCACCTATCCCGGGGAATTTGCCAGTGGAGAAAACATTGATCCGTATCACTACTGCAGAAATAGGTTCTGCAAACGACACGTCTGAGTCCAACTGGGGCAAAGTTGTATATTTTACAGACATTTGTACATGATAAAATGTAAACCGCTTTTACATATTACATATTACATAACATGTAATTAAACACACACACACTCGCACGCACGCACGCACGCACGCACGCACGCACGCACGCACGCACGCACGCACGCACAGCACACACACACACACCACACACACACACACACACACACACACACACACACATATTGTTTGACTGACGAATATACATAAAGAATTCAGGTCTGCTTAATGCGGGCATGTTCCCCTTGCCCCTTGCCCCGTTGCCCCCTTGCCCCATTGCCCCTTGCTTGGCCCCTTCCCCCTTGCCCCCTTGCCCGTTGTCCCGTTGTCCCATTGCCCCACTCCCTCCGGACGCCCATGGTCCTACTGTCACAGAGGCATTAGGTAAAACATTGACGTCGCCCGACCTCCCGCCAGACTGTCCGCACGTACCCGTGACACTTGTCAAGAATCCATGACAACTTGTCATGTACCTGTCACCTCTTGTCACGTACCTGTCACCCCTTGGCCCGTAAGTATGACCCCCTTGTCACGTACCAGTGACACTTTTCAAGAATACATGACAACTTGTCACGTACATGTCACTCCTTGTCACGTACCTGTCACCCCTTGTCGATGCAGCCTCCTGGCGGTGGAGCAGTCAGACTCGCCGTCCGTGAACACCCACAGGATCTTAGTGGCGCCACCTCTGGAACTCGACTCGAAGAACAGCTTCTCGGCAACCTGCAGATATGGTTGACATTTTTAGTGAACGTGTCTGGATATTTTGGTTACATTGTACAATAGCGATAAGTCTCCCCTGGCGATTAGACTAGGAAATAGTGTAAAGAAAATAATTCACGAAGTAAACGAATGTGACGGAATAAGTATTGTTACATTACTTTAGATAACTAGTATGTTGTTATATAAGTAAAAGGACTATTAAAATTGTATTCGTTAGTCGCTAGAGGCGCTGGTAAGCAACTAAGGTCTAGTTGCGTGTCAGCGCTTCTAGCGACTAACGTGGATTTGTTTGCATGTTTTGCGGAACGCTTGTTTAAATCATCCTCAATTAACTTTTGAACTCGCACGAATCCTCACACATAACTAAATATGGATACAGTCTAACATGTCCGTCAACGTGAAGGCATAATATGTCCATTAATGTACATTTACAGCCAAATAAGCCGATGGAACGTCGACTGGTGGCCCGACAGGTGTGCTATAAGTTATAAAGATTCCGGAACGGATGTTTAAAATCATCTAAGCTCGCCGTATGCTTCACATGAGACTGCTACTTCACACATATTTAAATATTGATAACGTATAACATGTCCGTCATTATGAAAGCATAAAGTCTACATTAATGCACATTTACAGCGCGGTCCCGGTTATTTTGTCGTGCACTGATCACATGTTCTTGGTCTTTGAACATACCCACAGCTCAGACACAGGTTACTCGGCTATACGGTCCCTGACTCTCTGTCTCAATAACAACCTTATCCACTGTATCTACTGTATGGAAAATAACCTACTTAAATATTATACGCATAGGGGCGCTGTACTGCGACTCGTTCGTTCGATCTGTTTTGGGGCTTAAATTAGTTTCAGGTTAGAATTTCTGCGCCATTGATGGTTCATGTGTATTTGGGAAGATGTTTCCGAGTGTTCGGCGACTGTGTTGATGCTGTGCATGAGGTTGGCGAAGCGATTGTTTCATCGACCGGTTCTGGTAAGTTCACTGCCATGACACCAACTGAACTACAGCCGGGAGCCGGGGAGGTCCTTCTGGCTCTACGACACAACAGTGACTCACCGCTTTCCAATCCTGACATTTGTAATGTTTAGTTATAGGTCGCCAGGTGGCGTCATAGTCATGTGAACATTAAGCATTGAGAAGTTATACTTGACACAGCACGTTAGATACAGACTGTTCTATAGACGATGTTATATCTGGATACTGGGTTAAAGGGTTCGACGTTATGTTCCGCGGTAGTTTTGAGTTGGATTTACGTTATGCTGGTTTCCGTTTGGAGTCGCAAGCACATGGCGTGTAACATAAAAACGTAACATGGTGTCAGAAGTGGGATCAGACTTAGTCCTGACAAGTGTACCTTCAGGACCAGAGTCCAGTCACCTACTTTGGACACGTACTGTCTGCCGACGGACTGCGACCCGACCCAGTGAAGACGCAGGGCATACGTGAGATGCCACCATCGACCACAAGAGACGAGCTAGAGATCGTACTTGGAATGGTTACGTACCTGGGAAAGTTCGCGCTAAACTTAGCGGACGTCAGCGCTCCACTGAGAGACCTGGCCAAGAAAGAAAACGAGTTCATCTGGGAGGGAGAAGGCCTATGAAGACATGAAGCAGATGTTGTGCAAACAACCAGGTCCAGTTCTCGCCTACGTTGATCCCCAGAAAGACGTCGTCATACAGTGCGCCGCTTCACAGAAAAGTCTCGGAGCTGCCTTGCTACAGGACCGACGATCTGTGTCATATGCATCGAGATGTACGACCAGCGCGGAGCAGATTTACGCGCAAATAGAACAAGGAACTGTTCGCAGTGGTGTTTGCATGCGAACACTTTCACCAGTACACACATGGACGTACCGTGACAGTCCAGTCAGACCGCGAACCTCAGGAGGCCATTACGAAGACGCCACTAGCATGTGCGCCCCCGCGGCTATAGAGAATGCTGCTGACACTCCATAGATACAACGTGAGTATCACCTACGTGCCAGGAAAAATATCCCTTTGGCAGACACATTATCCCTGATCTTCCTGAAAGAATTAGCCATGATCTTCCTGAAAGATGACCCGAAGAGACCAAGGGATGATTCGGAAGATTGTGTTCGGAGTTCTGACACAAAGTTACCTCAGCGAATAAGTCACAATTTTCGCAATCCTCCAGTAGTATTACCGTCACTGACGCAATAATGGAGAAGATCATGACAGCCGTGCGACTTGATCAAGACATGCAGACCCTCTTAAGAACGACCGAGTCAGATTGGCCCAACGAACATCGATGTTGCCCGAGAGAAATCGTAGCGTATTGGAATGTTCGGGATGAACTCTCAATCATACGCGAGACTAACTCACGCGAGCCGACAGTCATCGTCACAAAGAGGATAGGGTCGTGATACCCCGAGACCAGCGGCAGGAGATACTGCAGCAGCGGCACATTGGAATCGAGGAAACTAAGCAGCGCGCCCGAGACGCCGTTAACTGGCCCCGCCTAAACGTGCACATCGAGACCCACATCGGTGGGTGTTCGATGTGCCAGGAACACCAGAGTGCGACGCAGAAAGAGCCCATGGTGAATCATCCTATCCCAGCGCGACCATTTCCAAATGTAGCCGTAGACCTGTTCGAGTGTGACGGGAACAACTACCTGTGCCTGCAGGATACTACAGCTGCTACATAGAGGTAGAGAGGCTATGCTGAACCCGCGCGACATTTGTCATCATGGAAATGGCATTCCGAGTAGGTCGTCTCCGACAATGGACCGCAATTTGCCAGTGCAGAATGTGTACATTTCGCAAATACAAGGGATTCATCCACGCAACATCGAGTCCCTGATACCCGCAATCAAATGGCCTAGCGGAGAAGGCGGCACACACCGCAGAAGGAATCATCATGAAGGCCGTGGCAAGCAGACGAGACACCAATCTTCAACTACGACAGAAATGCCAAAGCTCGAAGATGCATCTTGGTTGGGGACAAAGTACTGCTGAGGCGAAACGCGGGAGGGACCAGCCAGCTGTCGTCACCAGTAAAGCAAACACGCCAAGGTCGTACAACTTTATGACAGAAGACAATGCGATCTACCGACGCAACACACGACATATCGACAAGCCATGCCACTACACGCGCGAAGGGTCCCGCACCGCTAAACCCGACGACATGGTCGAACCTTTGGGCGTAGACTTTCAAGCAACACTCTCTGATGACAATGGTCCACCACTGCGGTCAAGGTATGGCCGGACATACAGGCCTACCGTTGTGCACGATGTTTGAACATTATGAGAAAGGAGATGTAATGTTTAGTAATAGATCACCAGGTGGCGTCGTAGTCACAAGAACATTAAGTATTGAGAGGCTACACTTGACATGAACTAAATTATATCGTTTACTTATAATCACATTACGATTACGTCGTCCTATATGCACTTTGCTTCCGTTTAGATATAGCACGTTAGATACAGACTGTATCGTTCTATAGACAGTGTAAATATGGATACTGGTATAACGGGTTCGACATACCAACCGCTGTTGCGCGGTAGTTTTGAGTTGCATTAAACTTATGCTGATTTCCGTTTGGAGTCGAAAGCACATGCCGTGTAACTTGGCTCATCACATAAAAACGTAACAACATTGACTTGTCTAAAGAAACCACCCGCCAGAAGAATATAAAAAGAAACGGGACTCCAGAGGAAGTGTGAAAAATAGACCGAGGAGAAACGCTTACAGTCACCGCTACGAGGGACCAATCTATCAAATGTGCACTTCCTCCTGTCAGTACTACCACTACAATAGTGTCGCTTGATACAGATTCCTATGGATGACAACACGACGTTGTGTGCTTTTAGATCTGTTGTGTGTGGTTTTTTTACCGCTGATACTGTCTGTCGGCGGCGCAGGAAGAGGTGTTGAGTTCGACCGTTTCTTACGCGCAGACAATTTTGGTACTGACAGAAACAGACCGTGAATGAATGTACGGCACTACAGCAGTCTAGCCTCGATTACCCAGGCTCCGTGAGGTGGCAGCACTTTTCAGCCCCTCAGCTCTGCCTGGGGAATTAATGGGCTGCCGCTGTAACCGACACGGCGGCCTTACCCCCATATTAGGGTAGAGACGTTCATTGGCCCTCAGGCCAACTATGAAATAAAATTAAAATAACGATATACTTTTACAAGATAATGATATCTTACGAAAAGTATTCAACATTGAACTTACATTAACACAAAGCTAAATAAAAACTTGCAGTTGTTTATAAAACATGAATTACAGCAGGATTAACCAGTATCCGTGAGGTGGCAACATTGTTTAGCCTAATAATATTCAAAAGCCGGCAAAGTCACCAACTGTCTTCTCGGCGTAGTTACGCAGCCGACCGACAGTTGGTTAAGCGAGACTACGCAAGCTCTTGCAACGGTTGCGGCCATATCCAAAGTGTCGGATCCTGCCGCAAGATGTCGCGAGAACTTCCGATTATCGCAGCTAGAACGCAGTGTTGCCCTACGAGTTCCTCCACATATGGGCTGACGTCTTTAATTATTAATAAAGCAAGCAACGGATGAGCCTGAAGAAAAAATCCTGTTTTAAGATGAGTAGTTTTAAGACAGACAAAAAAGTATTTTTGGCCTGGCTTTGCTTTGCTTTGCTTTGCTTTGCTTTGCCTTGCCTTGCCTTGCCTTGCCTTGCCTTGCCTTGCCTTGCCTTGCCTTGCCTTGCCTTGCCTGGCCTGGCCTGGCCTGGCCTGGCCTGGCCTGGCCTGGCCTGGCCTGGCCTGGCTGCATTGGTGCCCATGCCCATGCAATTCCTAGCTATGAATAAATGGCAACTCCATCGGTGCCGGTCTCCAGCCCGTGTGGAGTAAGGAGGAGGGTTGTGTCAGCCGTAGCGAGGCGGCACTCGTGAAGGAAAGCAAAAGTCGACAACGACTAAAGAAGTGTGTGAGGGGTACCACAGTAACCACGACAGCGACTAAAGAAGTGTGTGAGTGGTACCATAGTAACCACGATAGCGGCTAAAGACGTGTGTGAGGGGTACCACAGTAACCACGACAGCGACTAAAGAAGTGTGTGAGGGGTACCACAGTAACCACGACAGCGACTAAAGAAGTGTGTGAGTGGTACCACAGTAACCACGACAGCGACTAAAGAAGTGTGTGAGGGGTACCACAGTAACCACGACAGCGACTAAAGACGTGTGTGAGTGGTACCACAGTAACCACGACAGCGACTAAAGAAGTGTGTGAGTGGTACCACAGTAACCACGATAGCGGCTAAAGAAGTGTGTGAGGGGTACCACAGTAACCACGACAGCGGCTAAAGAAGTGTGTGAGGGGTACCACAGTAACCACGGCAGCGACTAAAGAAGTGTGTGAGGGGTACCACAGTAACCACGACAGCGGCTAAAGAAGTGTGTGAGTGGTACCACAGTAACCACGACAGCGGCTAAAGAAGTGTGTGAGTGGTACCATAGTAACCACGGCAGCGACTAAAGAAGTGTGTGAGTGGTACCACAGTAACCACGACAGCGGCTAAAGAAGTGTGTGAGTGGTACCACAGTAACCACGACAGCGGCTAAAGAAGTGTGTGAGTGGTACCACAGTAACCACGGCAGCGACTAAAGAAGTGTGTGAGGGGTACCACAGTAACCACGACAGCGGCTAAAGAAGTGTGTGAGTGGTACCACAGTAACCACGACAGCGGCTAAAGAAGTGTGTGAGTGGTACCATAGTAACCACAGCAGCGACTAAAGAAGTGTGTGAGTGGTACCATAGTAACCACGACAGCGGCTAAAGACGTGTGTGAGGGGTACCACAGTAACCACGACAGCGGCTAAAGAAGTGTGTGAGTGGTACCACAGTAACCACGACAGCGGCTAAAGAAGTGTGTGAGTGGTACCACAGTAACCACGACAGCGGCTAAAGAAGTGTGTGAGTGGTACCATAGTAACCACGGCATCGGCTAAAGACGTGTGTGAGTGGTACCATAGTAACCACGGCAGCGGCTAAAGACGTGTGTGAGTGGTACCATAGTAACCACGGCAGCGGCTAAAGACGTGTGTGAGGGGTACCATAGTAACCACGGCAGCGACTAAAGAAGTGTGTGAGGGGTACCACAGTAACCACGACAGCGACTAAAGACGTGTGTGAGTGGTACCACAGTAACCACGGCAGCGACTAAAGAAGTGTGTGAGTGGTACCACAGTAACCACGACAGCGACTAAAGAAGTGTGTGAGGGGTACCACAGTAACCACGACAGCGGCTAAAGAAGTGTGTGAGGGGTACCACAGTAACCACGACAGCGACTAAAGACGTGTGTGAGGTGGTACCACAGTAACCACGACAGCGGCTAAAGAAGTGTGTGAGGGGTACCACAGTAACCACGACAGCGACTAAAGACGTGTGTGAGTGGTACCACAGTAACCACGACAGCGACTAAAGAAGTGTGTGAGGTGGTACCACAGTAACCACGACAGCGACTAAAGAAGTGTGTGAGTGGTACCACAGTAACCACGACAGCGACTAAAGAAGTGTGTGAGGGGTACCACAGTAACCACGGCAGCGACTAAAGAAGTGTGTGAGGGGTACCACAGTAACCACGACAGCGGATAAAGAAGTAAATAAGGGTACCGCAATAACCATGACAGCGGATAAAGAGGTACAAGATAGTAATGATAAGTGCGGAAAGACGAGAAAAACGAGAGATATGGTGGTGGTCCGAAGAGACCCAGGTCGCCATCAAGAGAAAGAAAGTGAACGACCTTAAAAGGAAAACAGGAAGACACGTCCGAGGAGGCGAGAGAAAGATATGAGGAAGACACGTCCGAGGAGGCGAGAGAAAGATAAGAGGAACACACGTATGAGGAGGCGAGAGAAAGATAAGGGGAAGACACGTCCGAGGAGGCGAGAGAAAGATAAGAGGAAGACACGTCCGAGGAGGCGAGAGAAAGATATGAGGAAGACACGTCCGAGGAGGCGAGAGAAAGTATAAGAGGAAGACACGTCCGAGGAGGCGAGAGAATGATAAGAGGAAGACACATCCGAGGAGGCGAGAGAAAGATAAGAGGAAGACACGTCCGAGGAGGCGAGAGAAAGATATGAGGAAGACAGTCCGAGGAGGCGAGAGAAAGATATGAGGAAGACACGTCCGAAGAGGCGAGAGAAAGATAAGAGGAAGACACGTCCGAGGAGGCGAGAGAAAGATATGAGGAAGACACGTCCGAGGAGGCGAGAGAAAGATAAGAGGAAGACACGTCCGAGGAGGCGAGAGAAAGATAAGAGGAAGACACGTCCGAGGAGCCGAGAGAAAGATATGAGGAAGACACGTCCGAGGAGGCTAGAGAAAGATAAGAGGAAGACACGTCCGAGGAGGCGAGAGAAAGATAAGAGGAAGACACGTCCGAGGAGGCGAGAGAAAGATAAGAGGAAGACACGTCCGAGGAGGCGAGAGAAAGATAAGAGGAAGACACGTCCGAGGAGGCGAGAGAAAGGTAAGAGGAAGACACGTCCGAGGAGGCGAGAGAAAGATAAGAGGAAGACACGTCCGAGGAGGCGAGAGAAAGATAAGAGGAAGACACGTCCGAGGAGGCGAGAGAAAGATAAGAGGAAGACATGTCCGAGGAGGCGAGAGAAAGATAAGAGGAAGACACGTCCGAGGAGGCGAGAGAAAGATAAGAGGAAGACACGTCCGAGGAGGCGAGAGAAAGATAAGAGGAAGACACGTCCGAGGAGGCGAGAGAAAGATAAGAGGAAGACACGTCCGAGGAGGCGAGAGAAAGATAAGAGGAAGACACGTCCGAGGAGGCGAGAGAAAGATAAGAGGAAGACACGTCCGAGGAGGCGAGAGAAAGATAAGAGGAAGACACGTCCGAGGAGGCGAGAGAAAGATAAGAGGAAGACACGTCCGAGGAGGCGAGAGAAAGATAAGAGGAAGACACGTCCGAGGAGGCGAGAGAAAGATAAGAGGAAGACACGTCCGAGGAGGCGAGAGAAAGATAAGAGGAAGACAGTCCGAGGAGGCGAGAGAAAGATAAGAGGAAGACACGTCCGAGGAGGCGAGAGAAAGATAAGAGGAAGACACGTCCGAGGAGGCGAGAGAAAGATAAGAGGAAGACACGTCCGAGGAGGCGAGAGAAAGATAAGAGGAAGACACGTCCGAGGAGGCGAGAGAAAGATAGAGGAAGACACGTCCGAGGAGGCGAGAGAAAGATAAGAGGAAGACACGTCCGAGGAGGCGAGAGAAAGATAAGAGGAAGACACGTCCGAGGAGGCGAGAGAAAGATAAGAGGAAGACACGTCCGAGGAGGCGAGAGAAAGATAATGAGGAAGACACGTCCGAGGAGGCGAGAGAAAGATATGAGGAAGACACGTCCGATGGAGGCGAGAGAAAGATAAGAGGAAGACACGTCCGAGGAGGCGAGAGAAAGATAAGAGGAAGACACGTCCGAGGAGGCGAGAGAAAGATAAGAGGAAGACACGTATGAGGAGGCGAGAGAAAGATAAGAGGAAGACACGTCCGAGGAGGCGAGAGAAAGACAACAGGAAGACACGTCCGAGGAAGCGAGAGAAAGATAAGAGGAAGACACGTCCGAGGAGGCGAGAGAAAGATAAGAGGAAGACAGGTCCGAGGAGGCGAGAGAAAGATATGAGGAAGACACGTCCGAGGAGGCGAGAGAAAGATAAGAGGAAGACACGTCCGAGGAGGCGAGAGAAGAAAAAAATAAGAGGAAGACACGTCCGAGGTGGCGAGAGAAAGATATGAGGAAGACACGTCCGAGGAGGCGAGAGAATGATAAGAGGAAGACACATCCGAGGAGGCGAGAGAAAGATATGAGGAAGACACGTCCGAGGAGGCGAGAGAAAGATAAGAGGAAGACACGTCCGAGGTGGCGAGAGAAAGATATGAGGAAGACACGTCCGAGGAGGCGAGAGAATGATAAGAGGAAGACACGTCCGAGGAGGCGAGAGAAAGATAAGAGGAAGACACGTCCGAGGAGGCGAGAGAAAGATATGAGGAAGACACGTCGGAGGAGGCGAGAGAAAGATAACAGGAAGACACGTCCGAGGTGGCGAGAGAAAGATATGAGGAAGACACGTCCGAGGAGGCGAGAGAATGATAAGAGGAAGACACGTCCGAGGAGGCGAGAGAAAGATAAGAGGAAGACACATCCGAGGAGGCGAGAGAAAGATAAGAGGAAGACACGTCCGAGGAGGCGAGAGAAAGATAAGAGGAAGACACGTCCGAGGAGGCGAGAGAAAGATGTCAGGAAGTGCAGGAAGAAGCGGAGAGGACACTAGCCAGAGACCAATGAGCAGAAGGAGAGGAGCGAGAGGATGGTCTACAAGGTAGCGAGAGGATGGTCTACAAGGTAGCGAGAGGATGGTCTACAAGGTAGCGAGAGGGTGGTCTACAAGGTAGCGAGAGGATGGTCTACAAGGTAGCGAGAGGGTGGTCTACAAGGTAGCGAGAGGATGGTCTACAAGGTAGCGAGAGGATGGTCTACAAGGTAGCGAGAGGATGGTCTACAAGGTAGCGAGAGGATGGTCTACAAGGTAGCGAGAGGATGGTCTACAAGGTAGCGAGAGGATGGTCTACAAGGTAGCGAGAGGATGGTCTACAAGGTAGCGAGAGGGTGGTCTACAAGGTAGCGAGAGGATGGTCTACAAGGTAGCGAGAGGATGGTCTACAAGGTAGCGAGAGGGTGGTCTACAAGGTAGCGAGAGGATGGTCTACAAGGTAGCGAGAGGATGGTCTACAAGGTAGCGAGAGGATGGTCTACAAGGTAGCGAGAGGATGGTCTACAAGGTAGCGAGAGGATGGTCTACAAGGTAGCGAGAGGGTGGTCTACAAGGTAGCGAGAGGATGGTCTATAAGGTAGCGAGAGGATGGTCTACAAGGTAGCGAGAGGATGGTCTACAAGGTAGCGAGAGGATGGTCTATAAGGTAGCGAGAGGATGGTCTACAAGGTAGCGAGAGGATGGTCTACAAGGTAGCGAGAGGATGGTCTACAAGGTAGCGAGAGGATGGTCTACAAGGTAGCGAGAGGATGGTCTACAAGGTAGCGAGAGGTGGTCTACAAGGTAGCGAGAGGGTGGTCTACAAGGTAGCGAGAGGATGGTCTATAAGGTAGCGAGAGGATGGTCTACAAGGTAGCGAGAGGATGGTCTACAAGGTAGCGAGAGGATGGTCTACAAGGTAGCGAGAGCACGACAGGAGCTGAAACAAGACATCATGTCTTGTTGCGTTGCCAACGTTTACTGCACCGATTCGCGTGCGTTGACCGATTTATGAAGAACCCTATTAGACCTGAGCCAGCTAATGCATGGAGTGACAAAAATAGATTGGTCCACTTTTCAATATCACAAACTGCACAGTGTATATGTGTGTACTACGTAATAAACAATACAAAGATACCTACACCCAGCGCCGTGCTCATGTCGGTGTCATCTCTCCCAGCCGTTCCCAGGTGGATGCTGGCGAGTTTGTCGTCGAAGTTACACGCGTGGACGGGAGCCGAGTTGATGCCGTCAAACTCCACCATGCTCTTCTCGCCGAACGAGACGACAGACACGCGGGTGTAGTCCGGGTGAAGGTAGACAAGGCGACGAAGCATTAGGTATTCCATAATAGTCGTGATGGAGTTCTTCGCGATCTCGAATGACGCTTCAGACATACTTTCCGAGCGGTCCGTTAGAAAGATCACATCCGTGACGTTGGAGCGACGGAAGGCCGAATCGATAGCCGGGATGTTGTCGTCAGCAGTGCTAGTTCCGTCTGCGCACACCGGGACGGTGTAGTTGTACGGCATCTTCACACACACGAAGTTGGTGGCCGCCGCTGTCGTACAAACAGCGAGTACACATAGAATGGACACGTGTCTGTACCAAGCCGCCATCGCTCGCTGTACACATCCACGTTGACTTCAGCAATATGAGTCTATCACGTCACTACTTAAAAGAGATCGAAATGTTAACATTCTGGACGCCACCGTCAGTGTGTATTTGCCAGTTGAAACCCTTAATGTGTCACACAGGTCGAATTCTATGAACAGCCCTCTTTGCCAGCTTCGACCGCCTTTGAGTCTGATAGGCCGAGTATACAGGTGGCAAGCCTACGGAGCTCTTTATGTGTCTGCTATACACACGTACACGTTACCTATATTAATCTCCACAGACCGACACGGCTGACGGGGCTTGATACACGCATAACTTCCTGGTCCAACGCAGCAATCAAAGCCTACGTTCGTCATATCTCTCGCGGCGGTCGAGTGGTGGTGTACAAAAAGTAATCGTTTTGCAAGTTAATTGTTACTATGGTTAATAACAATATTAACATCATCCACTTGACGGCTGAAGCAAAACGGACTAATATCATTTAATTGTGTATACTTCTGTCAGCAGAATTCGCACGAACCGAACAAAGCACAGCTCATCACAATGCTCATGGGCAGATCATTTCTTCCGGGGCGGGGTTAACAAAGGTTAACGCGGTCGTTTTGTCGTCGTAAATCAACGCGTGCCAGGGTCTGCTTTGTGTGGGACTATTCATCAGAGTGTCCCTTGAAGAAATGCTTCGTGCGACATAAATACAAAAAGAAGCCAAATATACGAGCGACACCACACGACGCGCACGATAAGTACCCGGCCGTGGCGCATTCTGACTTACTGGGAGCTCAGAAAAGAACATTATAGCTAACCGAGTCGACGAGAGGAATATTAATACACATGCACGTAATGTTTTACTTGCTCCAGCAAACAAACGAGATTAACGGAGTCTAAGCCGTCAAACCACGTGGTATAATCGTGCATGAGTTGAGCCTTAATTTGGCAAACCAAAAGTGTGCTTTCTGCTGACAGGTAATTCGGACAGGTGAAACGTTTTTGGATTTTGGCAACTACACCTCAACCTGCAGCGAAACGGCATCCATGATGACGTCATTGTTCTCTGCACAGAATATAGCGTGCACATTGATATGGACAACTGATATCTCGTTGTAATGATGTTGCAACTGATTTCTTATCGTTTTAGTAGCAAATTACTGGAAGGATGCCATATCCACACGTGTTTCTATTACTACTGTTAGGCTTTATTATACGATCTTTGTGGTGACTTGTATTCACAGATGTTAATGGTGTGTCGACTTGACTTAAGTCAGTGTACATGCCAACTGGACTTCTCCGTGACTTCCTGAATGTCACCGGGACTCGCCTACACGCACACACTCAAGAACTACACACACACGCACCGCACGCGCACGCGCACGCGCACGCGCACGCGCACGCACGCACACGCACACGCACACGCACACGCACACGCACACGCACACACACACAGCACACGCACACGCACACGCACAGGCACACACACGCACACGCACACGCACACGCACACGCACACACACACTACACACACATACACACATACACACACACACACACACACACACACACACACCTCTCTCTCTCACACACACACACACACACACACACACACACACACACACACACACACACACACACACACACACACACACACACACACACACACACACACACACACACAGATTCACTAAGCACATCAATAAACAACTGATGAAATAGCCACTTCCAAACACAGAACACAAGATAATGCAATGTCACCTGTGTAGATTTATATATATATATATATATATATATATATATATATATATATATATATATATATATATATATATATATATATATATATATATATATATATATATATATATATATATATATATATATATATATATATATATATATATACTAACCACACAACCATGACAATAATACTCGTGGTTATACAGTTTACTCTTAAATACCGTCATTGGGTTTCCCAGCGACGTGTTGTCTGCGCTATGACGTTGCTGACCTGGATCTTAAGACACCTACTGGTGACTCATGTCCCGGACGTGTGTGACAATGGCGTCTACACGTCCTGGTCGACTGCGGAATTCGTTCACAGTTTAATCTAACTCTTGGCAAGTAAATTGTTTGTAGTTAATCAATCTATGACTTAAGGGTGGCTCTCTTGATAACGACAGTAACCCTAACCCTAACCCTGGTCATTGTAGTAATATAGTGTAATTCACTATACATTAATTACTATATGTTAATAACTTTCACTATTGATTATATGTTCCTATATACGCATTGGGGCCATTCTCCAAAAAGTCTGACAGTTGGTGTTAGAAATGCAATGTTCTTCATAGTCTTCGATTTCCGTTAAACTTGGTAGCTATAACATGTATGGATTGGATGGATGAATTGTCAAAATATTTTCATTTAAATACAAGAATTCACAAAATGGCAGCTTAAATATTACAACATTTAATTATCGCATGTTACGCCCCGTACCAAGGTTTATGCTCGTTTAAGCGTCATTAATAAATAAAAATATATATTTGAAACGTAATGCTTTTGTTCGATATGTATGTTGTTTTTCTTCATGCAAACGATGAATTATATTTTTTGGTAAACGTATAAACCCTGAAAATGTGGTTGTGTTCATGGAATGTGATTCCATACAGCTCGAGGGTATACTTGTCATATCTCAAAACTTGTAAATGGCCAACAATTATTTTTTTACGCACAATGCTTTTCACTTATGTCGCATACATCATATATTCCAGCGGTAATTATATGATTTTTTCCGCTTTTGTCTGGACGACATTAAAGTATGGTATCGGGCGTAACAATAATTGTCATAGTTTGGTATCGGGAGTAACAATCGTACGACAATTCGGCGACAACAAATGTATATGTTCGCAAACCCAGCCTGTTACTATTTCCGAACTGGGGTCATCGGACCATAACATGGTTTTGCTTAAACACAAAGCGAAACAAT
The DNA here is from genome assembly GCA_025642075.2 of Ridgeia piscesae. NCBI lineage: Eukaryota > Metazoa > Annelida > Polychaeta > Sabellida > Siboglinidae > Ridgeia > Ridgeia piscesae. Next base: position 99,021 of record JAODUO010000101.1, on the reverse strand, counting down.
CAGTTGATACTGGATGCGTGACACGGTTAGCCGTAAGGTGTACGGGGCAAATGAAAACAGTCACATTCAATATGGCTTTATCAGCCATAAAATAGGAATCCCTATTTAGGCTTGATTCATGTGCAGATCAGAATTCATATTATCAAACTGTTATTTGCAAACTGGTGGAAATATGCTTTCCTATTAAGAGTGTTACGAAGCATACGGCTGGTAAACCATGGATCACAGACTGGTTCAGAAACTTAGTACGTAAAAGACAGCGAGCTCACATGAGTGGTGATTTGAATCAAGCCACAACATTGCGTAATAAGGTCGATCGAGCCGCTTTGAAACTCCCACATAACCATGACAATATTACCCGTGGTTATACGGTTTACTCCTAAATAGCGTCATTTGGTTTCCCAGCCACGTGCGCTATGAAGTTGCTGATTTGGATCTTTAAACACCTACTGGTGACTCATGTCCCGGACGTGTGTGACAATGGCGTCTACACGTCCTGGTCAACTGCGGAGTTCGTTCACAGTTTAATCTAACTCTTGCCAAGTAAATTGTTTCTAGTTAATCAATCTATGACGTAAGGGTGGCTCTGTTGATAACAACAGTAACCCTAACCCTAACCCTGGTCATTGTAGCAATATAGTGTAATTCACTATAAATTAATTCATATACGTTAGTAATTTTCACTATTGATTATATGTTCTTATATCCGCATTGACCAAATAAACTGTTGCCATTGTCACATTGTCACATTGTCACTGACACGGCGACGTGTGGGTTGTTAACTAAGTTCAGTTTGAACTCGTGGAATAATTGTATCTCGATATTCAAATCATTCATCTTGTTCCAACCTTCTAGTCGCCCCACCACAAACACATGAGTTACATCTGAGTCAACAGGTCTAAGTCTCTACCGGCGTTAGCTTAACATGTGCGGAGGTATCACGCACACGCACACGCACACGCACACGCACACGCACACGCACACGCACACGCAACGCACACGCACGCACACACCGCACACGCACGCACACGCACACGCACACGCACACGCACACGCACACGCACACGCACACGCACACGCACACGCACACGCACACGCACACGCACACACCACACGCACACGCACACACACACACACACGCACACACACACACACGCACACGCACACACAACACACACACACACACACACATACACACACACACACAACACATACACATCACACATACACATACACATACACATACACATACACATACACATACACATACACATACACATACACATACACATACACATACACATACACACATACACATACACATACACATACACATACACACACACACATACACACACATATACACATACACACATACAACACACAAACACAAACACACACACATACACACTACACACATCACACATACACACATACACACATACACACATACACACATACACACATACACACATACACACATACACACATACACACATACACACATACACATACACACGTACACGTACACGTACACGTACACGTACACGTACACGTACACGTACACGTACAAGTACACAGTACAAGTACAAGTACAAGTACAAGTACAAGTACAAGTACAAGTACAAGTACAAGTACACGTACAAGTACAAGTACACGTACACTACACTACACACACACACACACACACACACACACACACACACACACACAACACACACACACACACACACACACACACACACACACACACACACACGTCAATTCTAACGAAACGTCGACAAACAGGTTTTGGGTCTCTACCGGCGTTAGTTTAATATTTGCAGCGGTATATATATATACACTATGCGTATTGAACACAGCTTTAGATGTAGTTTGCCATGGTTGATAAGAACGTTGGCTACTGTGCGTGATAAGGTGTGATATTTGTGACATTTTTCTGTAATATTTGTTTAATGTTACTATGACATGTGTTTATATAGCATCGCGGTATGTGGGACATCCAAATTATATCGAGTTACGATGCTATATGTATTGTTCACCTATTGAAATAACATTTATATTTTTTGCATAGGCGCTGAAATTTGGTTAATATTTTTATGTTGGGGAAGTTTTATGAAACCTGGAGTATGCACTCCTATCAACATGTGATATGCCTGTAACTTTCATCATCTGCAGCTGTTTGGCATGTCCCTTGAATAAATGGATTTCTGTCCTGGCAAAATCACTACCCGTTTTGTAAGAACACGGACTATCTACTCTATCAAACATGTTCCCGTTTTGTAAGAACACGGAGTATCTATTCTATCAAACATGTTCCCGTTTTGCAAGAACACGGAGTATCTATTCTATCAAACATGTTCCCGTTTTGCAAGAACACGGAGTATCTAACTTCCCCTTTTAAAATTTCAAAAACATGTTCCCGTTTTGTAAGAACACGGAGTATCTACTCTATCAAACATGTTCCCGTTTTGTAAGAACACGGAGTATCTACTCTATCAAACATGTTCCCGTTTTGTAAGAACACGGAGTATCTACTCGATCAAACATGTTCCCGTTTTGTAAGAACACGGATTATCTACTCTATCAAACATGTTCCCGTTGAAGTAATCCTATAGTCATTGAAACGTGTTAAGAAAAGATAATGAGAGATAAGATTATTAATCCTCAAAAGTGAAATTAAAAGCCACCAGCCATGACAAGTACGGAGACACCATGCACCACATAGACAAAGAAGAACGAACAGTAATTTAAAATAACATAAAATAAACTATCATGCGTGTGACAAAAAGACCTAAACAGAATAGGGAAATACCTATAGACTCAGCTCATCTGCCTTTCCTCAGTTGTGCACTTTGGGACAACTACAGAGAGCGGCATTGATCTGACAAGGAAGTGTGCAGTCATCCATGACAACATTGATCTGACAAGGATGTGTGCAGTCATCCATGACAACACGTCTTCTTGGACGACACTCGCCGCTCAACCATAATAAGAAGATAATCAAGACACGTGTCAACACATGAACTAGCTGTATCAACAACCTTGTCAATCCTTCCAGCGTCATGCTTCGCTACAAGCATAAACAAGACACTTACTATTACACACTGATAAAACATGTACATTAAATGATTTCAGTTTTCGGAGGAAAAGCATTCGTTGTAGAGGTCTTTTAACCATTCGTTTACTCCGTCAATGTATCACAGCGAGTGTCTTTTCGTGGAACGTTCTAGCTCCGGAAATCAACATTCGCATCAACAGATATAGATAAATCATTTGCCGAATGGACTAATGTCAACGCATGACACAGTAGCACTAACACTGCGACAAAGACTACCGGGGTTATTCTATCGTCGTAAATCAACGCGATCCAGGGTCTGCTTTGTGCGGGACTATTCACCAGAGTGTCACTAAAGAAATGCTTCGTGCGACATAAATACAGAAAGAAGCCAAATATAAGAGTGACACAACACGACCCACACGATCAATCGACACCCCCAGTACACTGGTCTGTTTACGTCAGCGATGCCTTAAACGTATCTCTGCTACACCGCACTCGTTTCACTGTGCTGCTCCGGGTCGGTTATTCCGACTTACTGGGAGCTCAGAAAAAGCGATCCAGCTAACTGAGTCCACGACAGATTTATCCATACACTTGCAGATATTATTTTATTTGCTCCAACAGACTATCGGGATTAACAGATTATAGCGTTTCTTCCGAAAACACAGGCAACGTAGGGTGAGAGAAATTGTCCAAGTGTGTTGACACAGCGGCCGATCCTCCGCGCGTCGACATTCACGCAACCAGTACTTCATATGTGTATATGACTCGTCATAATTGTAGACATCGCGTTACCCTTTTAACAAGATTTGACAAAACTGCCACCTAGAGAATCAACTCTAGATGGCGGATGGACAAGGAAGCCCTTTGACTTATCAAGAATCCAACCTATCTTTCTAAAGGTATATGTTTTAACATATTAATACTACGAGCACCTACACAATCAGCTGATAATCTATGTCATTCATTTACTGTTCTTTATTAAAATGAGAATTTACCAATATTTAGTCTTCGGACTCTCGACTACGAGAACCCGGGTTCGAATCCTGTGCTGCGGTGTTAAAACCTTGGGCAAGTTGTTTCACTCTACATTGCTCCAGTTCATTCAGCTGTATAAATGAGTACCTGGCTATAGAAAGTGGTGTATATGTGTACGAGCCGCCTTCGCGCATTAATTGTAGCATATGGCTGGATGCTTCCCAGAGAAGCCGAGATGGTGTCTGGGTGAACAGGTCTGTCAGGGAAGTAAAGTGTAGAGAGCTTTGAACGGTCCTGAGGACTGGATACTGCGCTATATAAGAACTTGCCTTGACACTGTTTCATTGCTAATGTAACCCCATGTCCTCTAGTCCTTCTCTCTTCCTTAACCCTAGACACAGACGGCCAACATTAAGCGTCACTCGACGTAATGTAAGACCTGCACTGAACATCCACCACCGTGACCCATGACCTCTCTTTACCCGCCCCAGCCGTCGTCGCGTCTCTGTCCCACCGCATTTGGCTTTGGTCGTGACGTCGAAGGCAGTGAAGTGTGACGATATAAGTTAACAGAATCTCGGCGCAGACCAGCCCACAGCAACGAACAATGGCTGAACCGACGCGGCGGGCATGCTCGACTGGTTAGCTACAGCTTGATTCATACCGCCGGAGGGGCGAGTGGCGTCGTGAAGTGGGTCGCTGGAAAATCAGCTGTGTTTGTTGACGTGAGCGAATCAAACGATACTGTCACTGGCTGAAGGAACCAGGAAGTTTCGCGTTTGGTTAACATTGAATACTCTAGTTAAGATGTTAGCACGTACGTCACGAAACGTCGCACGTAACATATGATTACATACGAGCGAGTGTCCTGCCAGTGTAGCGGTCAGTGGCACAGCCGCGCAGTGGCTACAGCTTCGGGGTCTCAACTAAATTAACCCGGATTCGAATCATGGGCTGCGGTGTCCTATCTTGATCAAGTGAGTTCACCGTACATTGCTCAAGTTCATTCAGCTCTGTGAGTACCTAACTACAGACAATGGCGAACATTTGTTTACTAATTGTCTTCGGGCTTTGGTGGCAGCATGGCTGAACGCTTGCCAGAGACGTAGAGGTGGTGTTCTGCCATTGAGTAAAAGTTAAATGCTTTGATCAGTCCCGAGGGCTGGATATTGAGTTATACAAGAACTGACCGTGTTGCATTGATGGCGCGGAGGTCACTGAGCACATCTGTCCTGTACCTACTCGGCATCTGTACGATAGCGTCGGCCACCAGCTTCGTGTGTAAGAAAGTCCCGGACGATGGAACGACCGGCTACAAGAAATGTGCCGCCGGAACGAGCCACGCCGCCGCCAACATTCAGGCCGTGGATCGTGCATTCGCTCGCTCCAACGTCACGGACGTTGTCTTTCTCGTCGACCGCTCGTATGGCATATCTGAAGCGTCATTCGAGAGCATAAAGACCTCCATCACGATGCTTATGGACTACCTAATGCTTCGTCGCCTTGTCTACATTCACCCGGACTACACCCGCGTGTCTGTCGTCTCGTTCGGCGAGCAGAGCATGGTGGAGTTTGACGGCATCAGCATCAAGTCCGTCCACGCGTGTAACTTCGACGACAAACTCGCCAGCATCAACCTAGGAACGGCCGGCAGATTTGACACCAATCTGGCTTCCGCGTTAAGCGTAAGTACCGTGTGACGTAGAGGTTATTTTAATAAATTTGTTTGCCAATAAACTCAATTAATATAATTTATTAACTAAAGTTATTGCATATTTGATAAGAAGGGGGAACGTTGTGGCTCAATTGTGGGACAAAAGGTCAAGACAACTGAATGTCCAGTAGCCGTAAGCAATACGTGGAAGATCAGTGGAAGTTTTCAAAACCTCCGACAGTGTCTACAGCAAGTAAGCAGTTCACGGTTTTACATTCCAGACAGGTAGACGCGTATCACCTCAGTAGATATATGGTCACAGCAACTGTGTGAACATGTTTCCACACAAGGAAATAGAAAAGAGCCGGTTGTGGACACACTGAAGTTAACTGGTGGTCTTATTAATTCAACGTACAAGACATGACTATAATAGTCAGTTCCTCAAATGACGGTCATTAATGGTAGAATAAGAATAGATGCTGTTTATAAATGTCATAGCTACAAAAAACAGTTACCAATAAAGTCAGCAAATAACAAACGTTGTTAAATGTAAAGTTGAAGTAATTTAAATTTAATAATAACGAAATTACAGGGCGATCTAATTTAACTGGCCTGACAAAGTTCAGACGTTTATTTTTTTTATTTTTCAAGTTGTAAAAAAAATCTGATGTGACCAATGATGCTGTGTATTGATTGTATTCGGCATATCTATGTCTTATTCTACACACACACTGGAGATAATGCAATACACACAGTCATATAATATCCATAGCATAATGTGTAAGCCATTTAAAAGCATTTATCATGTTCTGATTATAAATTATATATATATATATATATATATATATATATATATATATTATTAGCCATATATATATATATATAATACATCAATAAGTAATGTTCGTTTTGTAATATGTTACAATTCGTAGAAACAATATCGATATTTATTATCCAGGACGCCGACAAAATATTCGGGTCGAGCCCGAGACATGACGCCAATAGGATCATGTGGGTGTTTACGGACGGCGATACAGACTGCTCCAACGCAACGAGGGAGATGAAAGAACAGGGGGTGACAGGTAGGACAGGTGTCTAGTCACTCTGACGGTGCCAGTTAAACGATAAATACAGTTCTGTGGTTTTCATAACTATGGTATATTTCACGAGGAAAAGTTATTGTCAGTAAATAGTGGTTGATTGTCTCGTTGACCGCGGCCCTTCCACGGAAGCGCACACACACGCGTGCACACGCACGTATTCGCACACACTCTTTCTTTCTTTCTCTCTCTCTCATCACACACGCACGCACGCACACACACACACACACACACACACGCACGCACGCACGCACGCACGCACGCACACACACACACACACACACACACACACACACACGCCGACCCTACACATTATATAATAAGCTAACAACGGAGGCAGCGTAGAATGTTTAAACACTGTGAAAGAGACACCCATAAAAACATACGCGTGAAAACAAACCCATAAAGACATGCAGACCCTACACGTTATATAATGCGCTCATAATGGAGGCTACGTAGAATTGCTAAACGCTTTGAAGGAATGTCCGTGACAGGGCTCAGCCAAGTAAGGCTTATTCACTATTATACATGCGTGACGAATATAAATAAATTCAGTTCGGCGTGGGTGAATGAATAAGTACTCGTATTGCTAACGACAATGATACTGTTTTCTTAAGCGACGTTTCCGTCAAATGTCCACACAATCTCCACTTAGGGCGGACGATCACAACGGAGGGAGTGGCGACATCACCGTGAATGCTTACAACAATTACATATACGTCTTAATCTACTTTGTGTCGTATTTGTTTTTCCGCATTACAACCAGAACCCCGTTCAGCACTTAATTAATTACAACTAGTTGAGGTTTAGTTAATATCTTTTAAATAATATGTTCACAAAAGTGATACGTTCTTGGCGCTATGTTTATGGTGCGCGTTTCACTAACGTTTGTTGAAACACAGACATTACAAACTAAGCGTGCGTTCCGTGTGTCCCAGTGTTTTCGGCCGGTGTCGGAGACTGGATGCACATGCCCGAAAGAGAGGACTCAGTGAGGTCTTTCGCTGAAGACTCCAACCACTACGCATGCGCAAAAGATTGGACGTCGATGATGAAGGATGCGATGAGTGACAGCAGCCCGCACGGCGAAAAGGGGCCAACCCTGTACGTGACCGATGACACGTACACACACGGACGATGCTCCGCCTGTCAGCAGTGTGTCTGTAACGTACTAAACAGACGCTACACTTGCGCAAGTAAGTCTCATACACAGTTGTTGCGGTCTGACGCTGTCATCATGCAAGAAAGAACGCAGCATTTGACCTTTCAAATTTGATTTATTTCCATCGAAGCAGTGTTTTTTGGTGTCGCCATCTTCAATTATCTTTTTCCACAAAAGACGTACATTTATTTTGCAATTAATTCCTATCGTAATTTGTTTTTAACTGTTGCAACAACAGTCATTGGACCAGTGAAATACCAAATACATCGCCACGGTTTCGTTGTCCCAATGAAGTCTGGTTTACCACATATTTTTAACTTAAAAGTCGCCTTTCTCTGTCGTAACCACTCAGTACTATTATGACAAATGCAAAAGCTAATTTGTCAATGTATCAGCGAAATTGATCAATATTTATGACCCTCTACCAAAGGCAGAAGTTAATTATGAGATCTGTACAAGTTGACATGGGTCAAGATTAACAAAATATGTTTTTTTTATTTGATGTTTAGGAATTAAAAGTATTTGTACTTCTATTTAAATAATTTCATAAAGTTTTGAAATACGTTTTCAAATATATTTTCCAAATACTTTTTTCCGAATACTGTTTCAGATACATAGGACAAGGTTACTAATAAATTTAAAATTATTCTTGATCGAATTCTTAAAAGTGAAGTAATTGTATTGTGTCCTTTGGCAATTAACTCAGACACGATGGCATGTTAAGCCAATTCAGCCATCACGTGAGAAGTTAATGCAATCGATATATTTGACGTCCTAATGCGTAAGATAAGAATATTATTTTATTGTTAAAAAAAACGTATTTGTTTACATAAACAACTACTTGATTTAAGTGATGCACAATTGCATTGATATAGTAAATGGCCCAATGTGGAGTAGCTGGGCCAAATCACTGTACACTGTAAACCAGTGAGATAGATGTCATGTCTTGCATATATGTTTATTATTATTTTTTAAACTTATTAATTTATAAATTTTACCCATTCACTTTTAACTTTCTTTTCTCAAATGGTGTTTAGCTACATGTATAAATTGCATATTTATTATGCAATCAGATATATTGCTCATTATTTTATCTGTCATACTACACTTTTACACATATCTAGATTATAACCTTATTGAGTTTTTATCTACTCATTTAAAAAAAACATATTTACTTTTTAAAGGCTATTTATGTACCAACGGTATACGAGTTTTAACAGCAATAAATGTATTCGTTCGTAATTCACAAGAAACCAGCGCCTTACTTGTCAGTTGTCGCTGTGATCATGAGACATACTGGACTAACACTAGGTAGCACAGAGTTGGTAGACGTTTTACAAAGCTTAGGCACTTTGCAGGCAGCTTGTGCATCTTTAAAATTGCTTAGTTAATCCTTAGACGATTAGTTAAAATGTTGTATGAGAATGGAAACACTAATGACAATAAACTAGAAATCCCGAACTCTCGATATATAATTTGCTTTTATTTGACCTATATAGTAATATATCCTGTTAGTGTAAAGTATTCGAAAACAAGTATTTGAAATACTTTCCAATGTTTTCGTATTTAAATACATTTGCATTTAAAAGTATTTGTATTTGAATTCCTCAAGAGTATTTGTATTTATTTTAAAATACATTTCTATGTATTTAACCGCATACGTTTATAGTCTCTTGTGTGATGACGCATGCATTATTGATGTGCACTGTCGAATGCAATCATACTCTCCAGTATGAGGACACATGCAGTATTGATGTGCACTGTCGAATGCAATCATACTCTCAGTATGAGGACATATGCACTATTGATGTGCACTGTGGCGAATACGTTCATAGTCTCTTGTTTGAGGACACATGCACTATTGATGTGCATTGTGGCGAATACGTTCATAGCCTCTTGTATGAGGACACATGCACTATTGATGTGCACTGTCGAATACTATCATAATCTCCTGTACGAGGATACTTGCACTATTGATGTGCACTATTGATGTGCATACTGTCGTGATATACTATCATACTGTCCTGTATGAGTATACATGCACTATTGATGTGCACTGTGGCGAATACAGTCATACTCTCCTGTATGAGTACACATGCACTATTTATGTGCACTGTGGCGAATACGTTCATATTCTCCATTATGAGAACACATGCACTATTGATGTGCACTGACGAATACAGTCATACTCTCCTGTGTGAGGACACATGCACCATTGGAGTGCACTGGCGAATACAGTCATATTTATAGCCCTGACCCTCGGTGCAAATAAGGTACCATTAAAAACCGGTCTTCTTCACCGAAATGGGAAAATCAGGCGTTGGCATTTCTCATTCTTGCCTTCTTGCTTTATATTATTACAGTCTTGTATATATCGCGAACTTCGGGAATTAACTCAAACGTTAGTATGAATGTTAAGTGCAACACGAGCTGATGAGCTCATCACGTCGATTTGTACAATTTACGTTCGCGATAAGCATCGACCATAGTGGTTTCCGTTAGCGACACACACGTTCTTTGTTGTGCTCACAACTAGCAAATAGTGGCACGGTGTATGGGTTTTCATTTATGAATATCTATATAATTATGTGCACAACGTATGTGCATGAGCCACAGTTCCAGCGAGGATCACGCAGCTACAGATTTACACACGAGATAAACGAATGTCGTTACGCTAAGCGCACCAAACAATACAAGCGGCCCGAGCTCTAGAACGTTTGTGTAGGCCTAACTGTGATTATGGGGTTCCTTGGGGAAAGTCTAGTCACTTAGGCAAACTGAAACCGGATACCCTTAATTTCCTGTGGGTAATTTAACTATAATTTGTAATTATGTGCACAACTTATGTGCATGAGTCATGGCTCCAGCGAGAATGACGCAGTTATAGATTTACACACGAGATAAACGAATGTCGTTACGATAAGCGCACCAAACAATACAAGCGGTCCGAGCTCTAGAACGTTTGTGTAGGCCTAACTGTGATTATGGGGTTCCTTGGGGAAAGTCTAGTCACTTAGGCAAACTGAAACCGGATACCCTTAATTTCCTGTGGGTAATTTAACTATAATTTGTAATTATGTGCACAACTTATGTGCATGAGTCATGGCTCCAGCGAGAATGACGCAGTTATAGATTTACACACGAGATAAACGAATGTCGTTACGATAAGCGCACCAAACAATACAAGCGGCCCGGGCACTAAACTTTTGTGTAACTGTGGTTATGCGGTTCCTCGGGGAAAGTCTAGTCACAAAGGCAAACTGAAACCGGATACCCTTAATTTCGTGAGGGTAATTTGGCGCATTAATCATAATAGCTGTTTAATACGTCTTTACTCTGAGATTTTTATTCACACAATGAGTGCAAGCAAAGAAAAATCCAAATGTCTGCACGCACGCTCTGTCGCTCACCCCTTACACTCGTACCGTATTGTTGTCAAAACCAATTCATTATTTGTATACAGAATATGACGAAATGGCAACACAAACGACACCGGAAGTCGTCGATCCAACCAGCCACTCCCCCCTCGCAGGCAACGTCCTCCTCGTCATCATCATAGCTGGTTCAGCGACTGTGTTCGTCCTCGTTCTCGTAGTTTGCTGCATTTGCTGTTGTCGCTGGAGAAAACGCGCCAGGGAAAAGTAAGTTTTATTTTACCCTATCGGCTGCCTTAAATATACACTGGCCGTCTGTTTTATATCAACTGTGTGTTGAAGCAACGTAACCCCCTCTTCTGTGTTACAACGTAACCCCCTCTTCTGTGTTACAACGTAACCCCCTCTTCTGTGTTACAACGTAACCCCCTCTTCTGTGTTACAACGTAACCCCCTCTTCTGTGTTACAACGTAACCCCCTCTTCTGTGTTACAACGTAAATAAACTATACATAAATATGATGAAAATGTGTGAAACTTGTAAAAGGTGATAAATCCAAGATAACCACGACTGTTCAAAATTGTTATTTTCCATGCGAATGTTGTTTTATATAAGTGTAACGTACGCGGCGTGTAACGTACGCGGCGTGTAATGTACGCGGCGTGTAACGTATGCGGCGTGTAATGTCGCTATCAGCGAGTTTATGATTGTGAAGTGACGAACTGATTGTATTTCGATAAAAATCAGGACATTGAAAAGTGCAAACGCAGAAACACAGAAAAGCTGGCAAAAGCACACGAAGAACGGTGACTGTTGTTGAGGTTCGCTGTAGTTATTATATCAAGAAGCTGTCAACAACTTGACAGACGCACAAGACATGTCTCCAGCGTGGAGGTGTCAAGTTTTATATTTTAACACGCCAGCTGACGTTTTTGTACCCACAACATGTTCAAACAGCTTAAGACCTTTAGGCCGTGATGTAATCATGACGATGAAAGGGAGGTTATATTTTAAATTGTCGTCATCGTCACACACCCACTAAAATAAATGCCATACAAACACGCACCATTGTTTATGATAGTTTGCTTCATATTACCACGTGACAACATTGCTCCAGTTTACGTAGCTGTAAGAAGCGTATGTGGCTATAGAAAACAATCTACGCGTAATCATTATAAGAATTCTCGTATTTTACGTTTTCTTCCAGACCTCAGAAAATTGCTCCGAGGGTGCCGCCGAAGAGTGCGACGATAGACAGGAGGACAGCACAGCCGCACGACAGCTCCGACTACGTCAACGTTGACATGATGTAGGTGACAGCGTCTTAGGGTGGTGCAAGTGTTGACATGATGTAGGTGACACCGTCTTAGGGTGGTGCAAGTGTTGACATGATGTAGGTGACACCGTCTTATGGTGGTGCAAGTGTTGACATGATGTAGGTGACAGCGTCTTAGGGTGGTGCAAGTGTTGACATGATGTAGATGACACCGTCTTAGGGTGGTGCAAGTGTTGACATGATGTAGATGACACCGTCTTAGGGTGGTACAAGTGTTGACATGATACAGGTGACAGCGTCTTATGGTGGTGCAAGTGCTGACATGATGTAGGTGACAGCGTCTTAGGGTGGTGCAAGTGTTGACATGATGTAGGTGACAGCGTCTTAGGGTGGTGCAAGTGTTGACATGATATAGGTGACAGCGTCTTATGGTGGTGCAAGTGTTGACATGATGTAGGTGACAGCATCTTAGGGTGGTGCAAGTGTTGACATGATGTAGATGACACCGTCTTAGGGTGGTGCAAGTGCTGACATGTTGTAGGTGACACCGTCTTAGGGTGGTGCAAGTGTTGACATGATGTAGGTGACACCGTCTTAGGGTGGTGCAAGTGCTGACATGATGTAGGTGACAGCGTCTTAGGGTGGTGCAAGTGTTGACATGATACAGGTGACAGCGTCTTAGGGTGGTGCAAGTGTTGACATGATGTAGGTGACACCGTCTTAGGGTGGTGCAAGTGTTGACATGATGTAGGTGACAGCGTCTTAGGGTGGTGCAAGTGTTGACATGATACAGGTGACAGCGTCTTAGGGTGGTGCAAGTGCTGACATGATGTAGGTGACAGCATCTTAGGGTGGTGCAAGTGCTGACATGATGCAGGTGACAGCGTCTTAGGGTGGTGCAAGTGTTGACATGATGTAGGTGACAGCATCTTAGGGTGGTGCAAGTGCTGACATGATATAGGTGACGGGGGCTTTTCTTTGGGGGGGTTTGGGGGGCAAGTGTTGACATGATGTAGGTGACAGCGTCTTAGGGTGGCGCAAGTGCTGACCTGATGTAGGTGACAGCGTCTTAGGGTGGTGCAAGTGCTAACATAATGTAGGTGACAGCTCCTTAGGGTGGTGCAAGTGCTGACATGATGTAGGTGAGAGCGTCTTAGGGTGGTGCAAGTGCTGACATGATGAGGGTGACAGCGATTAGGGTGGTGCAAGTGTTGACATGATGTAGCTGACAGCCCATAGGGTGGTGGTACCATAATCCGGTAATATTCTAAACGATATTTAATATTTGGTTTGTTAACTAACAATTTTGGACAATGGGACAAAAAGGAGACGTTACCAGCAATCCTATTTCAACATTTGGTAAGTTGATTTCGGAAAGTTTCACATTTATTAGGTCGATTTTCTCGTACATAACTCCGTTTGATCAAACGCCACAGTGTGTGAGTCATCACTACCAACAAGCCGCACAATAAGTTTACTTGAGGTTTGGACATACGACCATTGCAGTATTTATAAGTACATCACTGAAGATGGAATAGGCTAACTATCCACGTTTAAGGCACGTATTAATTTCATCTCATCATGAAAATAGTTTAGTACACTAAATGTTTTTTGTTGTAGGCCGCCCGTAGTTGCACCTCGATTAACGCCCAGGAGGACACCTGGCGGACAGCTGCCCGACGACAGCTCAACGGAGGGTGACTACTATAACACAGAGACCCGCAGGTTGGTCCAGTGGTCAGACGATGACCCATCTAAGTCACTACCATAAACCTCTTCGGTTCTCACTCGCTCAAAAACTGAATTTTTCTAAGCAGTTTAAACAAACATTGATTGATCAATGCAATAAAATGCAACGTCTTTGTTTGTGTGTGTGTGTGTGTGTGTGTGTGTGTGTGTGTGTGTGTGTGTGTGTGTGTGTGTGTGTGTGTGTGTGTGTGTGTTGTGTGTGTTTGTGTGTGTGTGTGTGTGTGTGTGTGTTTGTTTGTGTTGTTTTGTGTGTGTGTGTGTGTTGTTGTGTGTGTGTGTGTGTTGTGTGTGTGTGTGTGTGTCTGTCTGTCTGTCTGTCTGTCTGTCTGTCTGTCTGTCTGTCTGTCTGTCTGTCTGTCTGTCTGTCTGTCTGTCTGTCTGTCTGTCTGTCTGTCTGTCTGTCTGTCTGTCTGTCTGTCTGTCTGTCTGTCTGTCTGTCTGTCTGTCTGTCTGTCTGTCTGTCTGTCTGTCTGTCTGTCTGTCTGTCTGTCTGTCTGTCTGTCTGTCTGTCTGTCTGTCTGTCTGTCTGTCTGTCTGTGTGTGTGGTGTGTGTGTGTGTGTGTGTGTGTGTGTGTGTGTGTGTTGTTGTCTGTCTGTTGTTGTTGTTTCTTTGTTTGTTTGTTTGTTGTGTCTGTCTGTCTGTCTGTGTCGTCGTCCGTCCGTCCGTCGTGTGTGTGTGGTGGTGGTGGTGTGGTGGTGTTGTTCGTCGGTCTCTGTCTTGTGTGTGTCTGTCTGTCGTGTCGTGTCGGTCGGTCGGTCGTCGTCGTGTCGGTCGGTCGGTGGTCTCGTCGTCGTCGGTCGGTCGGTCTAGTCGGTCGGTCGGTCGGTCGGTCGGTCGTCGTCGTCGGTCGGTCGGTCGGTCGGTCGGTCGGTCGGTCGGTCGGTCGGTCGGTCGGTCGGTCGGTCGGTCGGTCGGTCGTCGGTCGGTCGGTCGTGCGGTCGGTCGTCGGTCGGTCGGTCGGTCGTCGTCGGTCGTCGTCGGTCGTCCGGTCGGTCGGTCGGTCGGTCGGTCGGTCGGTCGGTCGGTCGGTCGGTCGGTCGGTCGTCGTGGTCGGTCGTCGGTCGTCGTCGGTGGTCGGTGTCGTCGTGTGTGGTGGTGTGGTGGTGTGGTGGTGGTGTCGGTCGTCGGTCGGTCGTCGGTCGTGTGTGTGTGTGTGGTGTGTGTGTGTGTGTGTGTGTGTGTGTGTGTGTGTGTGTGTGTGTGTGTGTGTTGTGTGTCTTGTGTGTCTGTGTGTGTGTTGTGTGTTGTGTGTTTGTGTTGTGTGTGTTGTTGTTGTTGTTGTCTGCTGTTGTGCTGTGCCTGTGTGTGTGTCTGTTGTCTGTGTCTTCTTCTGTGTGTTGTTGTTCTTCTGTGTGTTGTCGTCGTCGTCTGTCGTCGTCGTCTGTCTAGTCGCTCGTCGCGTGTCCGCTCGCATCTGGTCTCCGTCGTCGTCTGCTGTCGTCGTCGTCGTCGTCGTCGTCGGTCGGTCGGTCGGTCGTCGTCGTCTGTCTGTCTGTCTGTCTGTCTGTCTGTCTGTCTGTCTGTTGTGGTTTGTGTGTGTGTGTGTTGTGTTTGTGTGTGTGTGTGTGGGCGTGCAGTCGCGCGCGCATATACGTGTATGCAGACACATTATTAAGTACATTTAGGTGCAATCTAGCAGAATGGCCTCCAGATTTCAAGGTGTTGTCTTTATGCTATCATCATTCGCTTCCTTGGATCATTTGCTTCTGATCTACCAACGGCCGATATATTTAAAATCACAAGTGTAGATAATAAATTTATTTATTTACGCGTGCCCCGAAATCTTCTTTTCACCTCTTGACGAAAGATAGAAACCCTGCCATCTAAGTGATAAATTACTCTCCAGATGACGCCACTGTGAACGAGTTTAAAACGACAATACCGTTAAAGTGACAACTGATGCCTTTGGTGTTCTGCCTTACTTGTGAGCACAGACCATACATTTTATTGTTACTTCATCACACATATACTCTGACCAACTACTTGGCCCCGATATGGAGGGCGTCATTTGAACCACACGTGTTTATTCCAACACTGTTTCAGAAGGTTGTGCCACCTTGCGTATGTGAGCTACACAGCGGCACCTGGCGAGTGCTTGACAAATCTGCTACATTAATACTCAAACCAACAACATCCAACAACAAAACACGCCACATTTACTTGCAG
>JAODUO010000101.1:50000-77500 GCA_025642075.2 Ridgeia piscesae | reverse complement strand
GTGTTGACGTGTCTGTATGTTGTCGTGTTGACGTGTCTGTATTTCGGTTACTGTTGATTTGCGTGTTGACGTGTCTGTATGTTGTCGTGTTGACGTGTCTGTATGTTGTCGTGTTGACGTGTCTGCATGTTGTCGTGTTGACGTGTCATATGTTGTCGTGTTGACGTGTCTGTATGTTGTCGTGTTGACGTGTCTGCATGTTGTCGTGTTGACGTGTCTGTATGTTGTCGTGTTGACGTGTCTGTATGTTGTCGTGTTGACGTGTCTGTATGTTGTCGTGTTGACGTGTCTGTATGTTGTTGTGTTGACGTGCTGTATGTCGTCGTGTTGACGTGTCCATGTGTTGTCATGTTGGCGTGTCTGTATGTTGTCCATTTGACGTGTCTGTATGTTGTCGTGTTGACGTGTTTGTATGTTGTTGTGTTGACGTGTCTGTATGTTGTCGTGTTGACGTGTCTGTTTGTTGTCGTGTTGACGTGTCTGTATGTTGTCGTGTTGACGTATCTGTATGTTGTCGTGTTGACGTGTCTGTATGTTGTCGTGTTGACGTGTCTGTATGTTGTCGTGTTGACGTGTCTGTATGTTGTTGTGTTGACGTGTCTGTATGTTGTCGTGTTGACGTGTCTGTATGTTGTCGTGTTGACGTATATGTATGTTGTCGTGTTGACGTGTCTGTATGTTGTCGTGTTGACGTGCCTGTATGTTGTTGTGTTGACGTGTCTGTATGTTGTCGTGTTGACGTGCCTGTATGTTGTTGTGTTGACGTGCCTGTATGTTGTCGTGTTGACGTGTCTGTATGTTGTCCATTTGACGTGTCTGTATGTTGTCGTGTTGAAATGTCCATATGTTGTCGTGTTGACGTGCCCGTCTGTTGACGTGTTGACATGTCGGTATGCTGTCGTATTGACATGTCGGTATGTTGTCGTGTTGACATGTCGGTATGTTGTCGTGTTGACATGTCGGTATGTTGTCGTGTTGACATGTCCATATGTTGTCGTGTTGACGTGTCCGTATGTTGTCGTGATGATATGTCGGTATGCTGTCGTGTTGACATGTCGGTGTGTTGTCGTGTTGACATGTCCGTATATTGTCGTGTTGACATGTCCGTATATTGTCGTGTTGACGTGCCGTCAGTTGACGTGTTGATGTGTCCGTCTGTCGGCAGTACCCCTATGACCACATATGTACGGGCCCCGTCAAGTTTCGACGGCGGTTGGTGCAGACGGCGAAGAAGCACGGCCTCCTGGGTCTGCTCATCTACGACTGGGATAAGGCCCGGCACTGGGCGGCCACGTCACGCTTCATTCTCTCGCCTGCAGGTAACACTAACACCCCACGCTGTCACGGCGCAGGGGTGACTTAACTTAACACGTGTGCGAACCGGTTACTCTGAATGTTCCTAACTTGTAACGCGACATCGTCTCTATGCATTTGGAATGAGTAGCATTTGCAAACAGTAAGTTATTTTGTGTTTTTGGTACGAATGCATGCATGTGTGTGTGTGTGTGTGTGTGTGTGTGTGTGTGTGTGTGTGTGTGTGGTGTGTGTGGTGTGCGTGTGCGTGTGCGTGTGCGTGTGCGTGTGCGTGTGCGTGTGCGTGTGCGTGTGCGTGTGCGTGTGCGTGTGCGTGTGCGTGTGCGTGTGCGTGTGCGTGTGCGTGTGCGTGTGCGTGACGTGTGCGTGCGTGTGTGTGCGTGTCGTGTTTGCGTGTGCGTGTGCGTGTGCGTGTGCGTGTGCGTGTGCGTGTGCGTGTGCGTGGCGTGTGCGGGGCGTGGGGCGTGTGCGTGTGCGTGTCAGCGTTGCGTTTTGCGTGTGCGTGTGCGATGTGCGTTGCGTGTGCGTGTGCGTAGTGCGTGTGCGTGCGTGTGCGTGCGGTGCGTGTCTGTGCGTGCGTGTGCGTGTGCGTGTGCGTGTGCGTGTGCGTGTGCGTGTGCGTGTGCGTGTGCGTGTGCGTGTGCGTGTGCGTGTGCGTGTGCGTGTGCGTGTGCGTGTGCGTGTGCGTGTGCGTGTGCGTGTGCGTGTGTCGTGTGCGTGTGCGTGTGCGTGTGCGTGTGCGTGTGCGTGTGCGTGTGCGTGTGCGTGTGCGTGTGCGTGTGCGCGTGCGCGTGCGCGTGCGCGTGCGCGTGCGCGTGCGCGTGCGCGTGCGCGTGCGCGTGCGCGTGCGCGTGTGTGCGCGCGTTTATATGTGCATGTGCTTGAAAGCTAAATTGATGTTTATGGGTGTACGTACGTACATGCGTGCGTGTGAGCGTGTGTGTAATAATGTCAACACAGTTGAGATGTTGCAGTGCATCTCAATTTCTTCTGTCGTAGATATCAAAACAATGCGCACACTACTGTGCAGCGGGGGCACTTCCCTCGGTCTGGGCGGCAAGACTTATACAATCGATCAAAACGAGTTTACCGACCTGCACCTGCACGCGACGAATGAGGCCGGTGACCACGTGTGGGCGGCCATCCAGGGCTCCTACGTCATCATCGGCGTCGCGGGTCCAGACAAAAGCAAAGCCTGTGCGGACGTCGTGTTCAACTTCATGCGGCATCTCGAATTGTCCGCCACGAGAGAAGACGAGAGTACCTTCTGAACACTGTCCAGCTTCAGGCGACACCTCCATCAGTCCGCCACGAGAGAAGACGAGAGTACCTTCTGAACACTGTCCAACTTCAGGCGACACCTCCATCAGTCCGCCACGAGAGAAGACGAGAGTACCTTCTGAACACTGTCCAGCTTCAGGCGACACCTCCATCAGTCCGCCACGAGAGAAGACGAGAGTACCTTCTGAACACTGTCCAGCTTCAGGCGACACCTCCATCAGTCCGCCACGAGAGAAGACGAGAGTACCTTCTGAACACTGTCCAACTTCAGGCGGCACCTCCATCAGTCCGCCACGAGAGAAGACGAGAGTACCTTCTGAACACTGTCCAACTTCAGGCGACACCTCCATCAGTCTGCCACGAGAGAAGACGAGAGTACCTTCTGAACACTGTCCAACTTCAGGCGGCACCTCCATCAGTCCGCCACGAGAGAAGACGAGAGTACCTTCTGAACACTGTCCAACTTCAGGCGACACCTCCATCAGTCCGCCACGAGAGAAGACGAGAGTACCTTCTGTACACTGTCCAACTTCAGGCGACACCTCCATCAGTCCGCCACGAGAGAAGACGAGAGTACCTTCTGATCACTGTCCAATTTCAGGCGACACCTCCATCAGTCCGCCACGAGAGAAGACGAGAGTACCTTCTGAACACTGTCCAACTTCAGGCGGCACCTCCATCAGTCCGCCACGAGAGAAGACGAGAGTACCTTCTGATCACTGTCCAACTTCAGGCGACACCTCCATCAGTCCGCCACGACTGATATAATTAATTATATACTGTGACATGAATAAATGAATGACATTATTTTATTTTATTATGTTAAACCAAACACAAAACTAGCAATTGTGGTCATGATTGACATTATTAAATTTTGTTTTAGAGAAATGATATATATATAATTTCTCTAAAACCAAATTTAATAACGCCTATCATAACCACAATTGCTAGTTTTGTATATATATATATATATATATATATATATATATATATATATATATATATATATATATAGTGATCATGTGACTAAACTTACGATCTGCTGGCGGATTGTGCAACAATGTTAATGTAATACGGTCGCAATTTGATGATATGGAAGTAGAAATTGCCACAGCTGTCAGCGGCACATGTAGTAGGTGTGACTGCTGCGGCAAATGTGGTACATGTGGCTGCTGTGGCACATGTGGCTGATGTGGCACATGCGGTACGTGTGTCTGCTGTAGCACATGTGCTACGTGTGGCTGCTATGGCACATGCGGTACGTGTGGCTGCTGTGGCACATGCGGTACGTGTGGCTGCTGTGGCATATGCAGTACGAGTGGCTGCTGTGGTACATGTGGCTGCAGTGGTTCGTGTGACTGCTGTGGCATATGTGGTACGTGTGGCTGCTATTGTACGTGTGGCTGCTGTGGCACATGTGGTACGTATGATAAGTTTGGCTGCTGTGGCACATGTGGTACAAGTGTCTGTTGTTGTATATGTGGCTGCTGTGGCATATGCGGTACGTTTGGCTGCTGTGGCAAATGTGGTACGTGTGGCTGTTGTGGCACATGTTTTACGTGTGGCTGCTGTGGCTGTGATTAGTCCGCTGCTTTGTTGTTTTAAAGCTTTAATTGTATTTTATATATCCAACTGTGTTGATTTGAAAACAAAATTTGTGTTGTTATTATTATAAAATGTAAGTCATTCTACCATAATAAAATGTATTTTGTTACATTTGTTTCAGTATTGTTTTATTTTACAATGTTATTGTAGAAGTTTATAACGAGTATTTCCTGCATCTGTATACGACAAAAGGGGCGGGGCGGGGTGGCGGAACGGGGCGGGGCGGGCTGCGGACCAGTGCCCGGTTGCATGATACGGTGGGCTGCGTGCCGAATGATAATTATAGTTGTGAGGCAGATGCGGGCTGAACCTTGCAGTTTGTTTCACAGTTTCGACATTGTTTGTGACATGTGTGCACGTGTTGTGTGCACGGCTGCACTGGTGCGTCTAATGCAGTGCATGTTCGTACATGAGTGTTCAACTGTCACAATGACCTGGGCTGGCCAGTTTCATGACATTTTGGTAAGTGACATGTTGGCAGTGGCCAGTCTGATAACAGAATTTTGGTAAAACTATTCAAAACAATCAGAATGTGCGATTGTTTCATTCTTTTGTCCTGCCATCTTCGGTCATTCATTGATATGTTCAGAAATTAACTCACAGTAAAAAAGTCACAGAAACAATAACAGTTTTGTCTAAAGTCAGAAAAAGTAAGACCACAAAATACTGTTATTCAAATATTATCTAATTAATACAACGGATTGGTCTTGCATACTCGAGCCCCTTAAAAAGGTTCTCAATCATTACCAAGTGAGCGCACTATAGTAAGAAATAAGGTAGCAAAGTAACGTTAGTGTGGCACAGATCGCCACAGACAGCCATCTGTACACAATCATGGCAATAATGACAGACTTAGTTGACAGCAGTAGTATAGTAGGTACATATCATGATATACTGGAGCGGAGCGGGAACGGTGGAAGGGTGGAAGGTCAAATGTAAAGCTCAAAGGTAACGTAGCGCCCCAGCGGATAGGTGATGAACTGGTGGCGCCTCTTGTGGACAGGTCAGGAACAAATGCTGTCCAAATTCGTGCGTCTTCTTCTTTTTAATTAGGTCAAAGGGGTCATAGTTCATGTAGCCCCTGGTGGATATGTGGTGAACTACAATCTAGGTCAAACAACGAGTGGGGCCATCTGACAGATATGTTATGAACTAATACTGTCCAAATTTGTGCGTCTTATTTTTTAAATTAGGTTAAAGCGTGTCAAAGGTTTACTAAGCCAGTGAGGTAATTTCTTAACATTGTTACCGTCTCAACGAAAATAGAGAGCAATGTTTTCATAACTAACTGAGCATTTACCGTTTCTATGCAGTAACCTTGACAAATTGTCGTATTCTACTAAGTTTTAGTAAGTCAGCAAGATAATTTCATAAGACTTTACCACCTCAATGAGATAGAGAAGCATGTTTTTACAATTTATTAAGTTTGCATTGTAACGTGTAGTACATTTTAAACAGTCTAACGTTTCGCTCCGATAGCTTTGTCACTTTGTCGTATTTTCCTAAGTCATCTTGGTACTTTCGTAACTTTCTATGTGAAAACTGTGGCACTTTAGACCAACGATAACCTTGGTGGTTTTTCTTACGACATAGGAATATATTTCTAACCAAAATCTAGAACTATGTTGGGTTGTGATGTCACCACGTTAAAATCTGGCGCCATCTTGTGGATAACTGCCACACGACATTAGACGCTAGCGTCATCTTGAGGATAAAACAGCCACTAATTAGAGTCATACACAGAAAAAAAGGTGATAACCTTGGCAAATGTGTTTTACTAAGTCAGTGTGTTAACTACGGAAGATTCGTAACGTTTCGCTGTTTCATTGCGTTAGACGGGGTGTTTTTATATATTAAATAAACTATGGTTGTAACGTGTGTTTCGACGACATAGCCTTTTCAACTATTCGTATTTTACTAAGTCAATGTGGTGATTTATTAATATTTACCGCCTGAACGAGATGGAAGGAGCGAAGCTTACACAACTGTTACCAAATAAGCATGGTAACTTAGTAACTTGTTTTAGTTTTTCAGTCGGAAAACGTATAACATTTTGATATTTACGATATGAATGTAGTAAACTCGCAATATTCTTCCGTTTCGGCCGGACATCCTTTTAACATTGCCGTATTCTACCAAGTTTTATTAAGTCAGCAAGATATTTTCCTAAGACATTACCAGCTCAACGAGATAGAGAGGTATGTTTTCACAATTTATTAAGTTTGCATTGTAACGTGTAGTAAATTGTAAACATTCTAGCGTTTCACTGCGATGGTTTTGTCACCTTGTCGTATTTTAAAGTCATCTTGGTACTTTCACAACTTTCCGTAGGAAAACTATGGCATTTTCTATCATAAACCGAGAACCTTGGTGGTTTGTTACGACATAGAACATTTTCCTAATAAAATCTTGGGTTGTAACGCGGATAATTCTGTCACTACGTTAGACGCTAGCTCCATCTAGCGAGCAAAACAACCACTAAGTAGGATTTGACAGGCGATGACCTTGTCAAATATTCGTATTTTAATAAGTCAGAATGCCTACTTCGTAGCATTACGTAATGTTTCATCGTTTCCCTGCGTTAGGCTGGTGGAGTTTTCATATATTTAACTAAGCGTTATAACATGTAGTAAAATCTCAATATTTTACCGTTTCGATGCGGTAACCTTGTCTAATATTCGTATTTTACTGTCATCGTCGGTCAGGTGTCCATCATGTGTCCTCCTGGGCATCAGTCGAAGTGGAACTGCATCTACGGGCGGCCTACAAAAACATTTAGTTTACTAAACTATTTTCATGACGAGTTGAAATTAACAAGTGCCTTCAACGTATGTTAAAACGAGGATAGTTAGCCTATTCCATGTTCTGTGACGTACTTATAAATAAAACTAAAGTATACTTATTGTGTGCGTTGTTGGTAGTGATAAGTTACACACTATGGCGTTTGATCAAACGGAGTTATATACGAGACAATCACCTAATATATGTGAAACTTTCCGAAATCAACTTACCAAATGTTGAAATAGGATTGCTGGTAACGTCTCTTTTCTGTAGCATTATCCAAAATTTTAGTCAACGAACCAACAACGTTGTCTCCCTCATCATGTCAGCACTTGCACCACCCTAAGACGCTGTCACCTACATCATGTCAGCACTTGCACCACCCTAAGATGCTGTCACCTACATCATGTCAGCACTTGCACCACCCTAAGATGCTGTCACCTACATCATGTCAGCACTTGCACCACCCTAAGACGCTTTCACCTATATCATGTCAGCACTTGCAGCACCCTAAGACGCTGTCACCTACATCATGTCAGCACTTGCACCACCCTAAGACGCTTTCACCTATATCATGTCAGCACTTGCAGCACCCTAAGACGCTGTCACCTACATCATGTCAGCAGTTGCACCACCCTAATACCCTGTCACCTGCATCATGTCAACACTTGCACCACCCTAAGACGTTGTCACCTATATTATGTCAACACTTGCACCACCATAAGACGCTGTCACCTACATCATGTCAACACTTGCACCACCCTAAGACGTTGTCACCTACATCATGTCAGCAGTTGCACCACCCTAATACCCTGTCACCTGCATCATGTCAACACTTGCACCACCCTAAGACGTTGTCACCTATATTATGTCAACACTTGCACCACCATAAGACGCTGTCACCTATATCATGTCAACACTTGCACCACCCTAAGACGTTGTCACCTACATCATGTCAACACTTGCACCACCCTAAGACGGTGTCACCTACATCATGTCAACACTTGCACCACCCTAAGACGTTGTCACCTACATCATGTCAACACTTGCACCACCATAAGACGCTGTCACCTATATCATGTCAACACTTGCACCACCATAAGACGCTGTCACCTACATCGTGTCAACGTTGACGTAGTCGGAGCTGTCGTGCGACTGTGCTGAATGTAGTCTATAGCCACATACGCTTCTTACAGCTACGTAAACTGGAGCAATGTTGTCACGTGGTAATATGAAGCAAATTATCATAAACAATGGTGCGTGTTTATTTGGTATTTATTTTAGTGGATGTGTGATGATGACGACAATTTTAAATATAACCTCCCTTTCATCGTCATGATTACATCACGGCCTAAAGGTCTTAAGCTGTTTGAACACGTTGTGGGTACAAAAACGTCAGCTGGCGTGTTAAAATATCAAACGTGTCGTTGCGTAACAGTCCATCTCTAGAAGAACACACTTGACACCTCCACGCTGGAGACATGTCTTGTGCGTCTGTCAAGTTGTTGACAGCTTCTTGATATAATAACTACAGCGAACCTAAATAACAGTCACCGCTCTTCGTGTGCGTCTATCCCACTCTTTTCTAGGTTTCTGCGTTTGCACTTTTCAATGTCCGTAGCTGCCATTTTATCAAAGTACAATCAGTTCGTCACTTCACAATAATAAACTTTCTGATAGCGACATTACGCGCCGCGTACACTGCACGCCGCGTACGTTATACGCCGCGTACGTTACACGCCGCGTACATTACACGCCGCGTACGTTACACGCCACGTACATTACACGCCGCGTACGTTACACGCCGCGTACATTACACCCCGCGTACATTACACGCCGCGTACATTGAACGCCGCGTACGTTACACACCGCGTACATTACACGCCGCATACGTTACACTTATATAAAACAACATTCGTATGGAAAATAACCATTTTGAACTGTCGTGGTCATGTTGGATTTACCACAATTTGTTACAATTTTCGCACATTTTCATCACATATATTTGGAGTTTATTTAGGTTGTAACACAGAAGAGAGGTTACGTTGTTTCAACACACAGTTGATATAAAATAGACGGCCAGTGTATATTTAAGGCAGCCGATAGGGTCAAATAAAACTTACTTTTCCCTGGCGCGTTTTCTCCAGCAATAACAGCAAATGCAGCAAACTACGAGAACGAGGACGAACACAGTCGCTGAACCAGCTATGATGATGACGAGGAGGACGTTGCCTGGGAGGGGGGAGTGGCTGGTTGGATCGACGACTTCCGGTGTCGTTTGTGTTGCCATTTCGTCATATTCTGTATACAAATAATGAATTGGTTTTGACAATAATACGGTACGTTTGTAAGCGGTGAGCGACAAAGATTGCGTCCAGACATTTGGATTTTTCTTTGCTTGCACTCATTGTGTGAATCAAAAACTCAGAGTGGAGACGTACTAGAACAGGAAGTGGCTATTTTGATTAAATTACCCACACGGAAAATTAAGGGTATCCGGTTTCAGTTTGCCGTTGTGACTAGACTTTCTCTAAGGAACCGCATAATCACAGTTAGGCCTACACAAACATTCTAGTGCCCGGGCCGCTTGTATTGTTTGGTGCGCTTAGCGTAACGACATTCGTTTATCTCGTGTGTAAATCTGTAGCTGCGTGATCCTCGCTGGAACTGTGGCTCATGCACATAAGTTATGCACACAATTACGAAATTAATTAAATTACCAACAGGAAATTAAGGGTATCCGGTTTCAGTTTGTATGTGTGTATGTGTGTATGTGTGTATGTGTGTATGTGTGTATGTGTGTGTATGTGTATATGTGTGTGTGTGTGTGTGTGTGTGTGTGTGTGTGTGTGTGTGTGTGTGTGTGTGTGTGCAAGTGTACGTAGATTCGTACCAGTGCGTTTGCGTTTGTATCGAGCACAAAGCCATCGTGTCATGTTCAGATTTTAACTCACGTTGCTGTTAACTGAGCCCGGCTAAACATCACAAGGTAACTCACGGCATTTCCTTGTGTGTGGGTTGAACTCCTGGAAGGGCTGACACGACAGGTAGTACAGCTGTCCCATCTCACACTGGTAGTAGGCGGGACGAGGTCTGTTCACCGACGGGTAGTAGCCATCAGGCTTGCCCTCGCAAGTGTCACCGCACATTCCTGAAGTATAAAAGTTGCAATTGGTGTTTGTGTTACCGAGGTGACCGTAAAATAAGGTTCGATAGTATTTCTTTTTATCCTGCGAACTGGAATTAATTTCAGTACATATATTATAAACGGGCCTAATTGAAGATTTCAAATCATCGAAAAGAATTTGTTCCGAGACACAATTAAAACAAACTGCATAGCGGTTATAAAATGACCACAACATCTACCACAGTGTAAGGCTGCAACATGTATATTTCACTATAAATAATAGTTGTAATAAAATAAATGTGGATAACGTCGTATATTAACGTCGTACACATTGTCAACGCAAACAACTTCATTATCGGACATTTAATTAAGTTTTAACGGCTTATACAAGCCTAGACAATTAATTTTATAACTCGTCTAATTAATAATTTTTGCAAAAACCCTACGTTCGAGTAACAGGTCTATGTGTAGTTTTATGACAACCATAACATAACATATTAGCCTATGTAATTCATACGGACGAATTCGGACACCTCCCCCGAACGCACATGTTGTTCTCATAGAAAAACACATATTCAATGGGTGGGTTTAAGGCTGAATAGCATGCAGATAAGTGTTTTAGTTTGTTCGTACATTTTTTATTTGAACGTGTAAGAACCAAATGTCCAATTTGCTAAACTAGTTTGGTAAAATGCTGTAATAAGAATAATAAACATCATTTAAACACTTGTCTCCGGAGTATGACTCTGTTCAATGGTGTTTAAGTAGTCTTCTATAAAACAGTATAAGTGATATGTATATAAAACAATAACAGTAATGTTATAAGTGTGTCTATAAAATATTGTAAAATAAACAAATAACTAAAATGAAACAATAAATAAATTTATTTAATTATTGAAGACAAAACTGTAAGAATCACATAGTAATATAATAATAAAAACACCCAAATAATCAGATATTAAAAGCAGATTTCATATGAATCAAATCATTCCGTCCCACGTTGGCTTCAGCGATAGCAGTCGATGTGTGCGATACTCACGGCAGACTCCGTTGATCCAGCAGTGGTTGTGGTGGTGGCAGTAATGGTAGTGGAGGTGGTTGTCGTGGCATTGGTAGTATTGGCTGACACACCCGCAGTACGACGGGTAGTATCCATCCGCTACGCCGTGGCACGAGTCACCGCAGCCTACGTCAAACAAACAACACATTTTAAATTCGGCTTTAATTGAATTTAAATCTACACAAATCTAAACATACACACTACAAGTTGAAAC
Organism: Ridgeia piscesae; assembly: GCA_025642075.2. NCBI lineage: Eukaryota > Metazoa > Annelida > Polychaeta > Sabellida > Siboglinidae > Ridgeia > Ridgeia piscesae. The sequence goes on along the minus strand of JAODUO010000101.1, from coordinate 66,118 downwards.
TATATGTAATATATCAATGTTGTTAATAGCTCAACTTTCGTCAAGCCAATTTATAAAATAATAAGTTTAAAGAAAATGCGTTAGTTATTAAACATATTTACATTTCATATTAACGCTTTAACTTAGCATTGTTTTCATTAAATAAATATAATTAACTTTCTTTTATATAAATATAATTAACTTTCTTTTAGCAACTTTTCCTTGTAATTGGCTTCATATTTACTACATCAACCCATGTTTTCATTTAGTATACGTAAGGGTGCACTACATAACAAGTTATTAAGAAAACTATTTGTTTGCAATTTATGCACACTTTTATTTGCAGACAGGATAATTAGTTTAGCATAATGCATATTACACATTTATATCATTGTTGGTGATTAATTTGTTATATTAAATTTGTTACACTAAATTGGTGAAGGTAACAGACAAAAGTGCGAAATACTATGTATGTTCTTACCTAGAGCCGCGACTGCAAGGCTCACCAACACCAAAGCAACGAACAGCTTCGACATGACGGCAGACAAATCTGAAATGTAAACACAACTATTGATTATAATATATATATATATATATATATATATATATATATATATATATATATTAACATCCAGTAGAATGAGTATTCTATATTACACATTGCTTGGATAAAATACGAATTACTAGCTCTGAATGTACAAGTGACAGAATGTATCGTAAGTCTTTAAGACAATAATATAATACGTCATGTGGCTTTACATAACATCATCGCATATAGCTATGCTATGCAAACTATATTGTCGTTAATTCGTTTGTCGTTAGTGCCTGTTTAATCCATATCACAAATATAAATAATAATTACTATCTTATTGTGCAATTTATTCCGAAAACAACTTTAAAATTAAGAAGGATGATATTACCACATTTCTTAAATTAATAATTACTATAGTAAACAAAATGTGATTATTAACTACATTTTATTATTTCTGTTTCTCTAAATATGCTCACAGTGACTCAACCTGAAATGAAAGCAGAATTGTGTTGCACTAGTTAATCAGGTTCCAGATATTTTAAACAAACACTGCTTTGAAACTGAGATGCATAAACCTTTTTCGAGTGCATACCTAGACACGACCTTTATCTTAAATTCAATACTATATGAATTGACTAAGTGTACGTACCCTGATTGAGACGAGATATGACCTTCACTGGAGCAGCAGCTGGGGAATCGTATTTGCCTTCGTTCACTTATATACCTGATAATCCAATACATAAAAATGGGTGAATCCAATATAACGAGGGGGTGCGAGCAAGTAATATATCAACCCAGTTTCATCGCAAATGTTCTAGCGACGTCACATATCCAGGTTTAACCAGCAAGACACCATTGATGTCATTGAATATTCGTTACTACAAACCAAACATGCACTCAAGTAATGTATCAGCTAGTTGTCGATGATCGCGAATTAGGAATAAATGGCCTATTATCAATGCTAATTAACCGATTACGATCAATGTTGTTGTCTTTATTGAGTGGTTCGTACAAGTTTGGACACATTTGGTGACGCCTGATAAAGTTAATGTTTTAGGTAATGGGTGATATGTGTTCTTTCAACAGAATATGATGTGTAACATGTTTGCTACAATAGCAAATTATAACCAATCTTGGTGACCGTCTCTATGCTACTCTCTGTAAAATGTTTATACGTGTAACTTTACTAAATAACATATTGCTATTGTATGTACAGTGTAGATAAATTATTTCTGTTCTGCTCTGTTCTGTTCCGTTCTGTACCTTTCTGTTCCCGTCTGTTGTGTTCTGTTCTACCTGTGCAACGGTTTGACTATCTCGTCAGAAAATAGCGTAATGTTGTAATACAATTTAATAATGTAATGTTTTGGCTAGCAATGTGAAAACGAGAAATGAAAACATGTGTTCAGAAAATGGTTGGGAACTGTCGAAATATCCGCACCCTATGGCGATGCGTTCTATCAGAACGTTTCCAGAATATACTCCAGCCGATGTTATATCAGTAGTGTGTTAAGTGTCTTTAATGTCATACGTTTCTTCAGCACACGCAACTGCTCACAATTAGAATGGTTTGTTGGCACGCGACATGCGAAGTGTCTGTGGGGGTATAGGCGGACAAGCATCTCCACCTGTTGTTGTTGACATGGTCATGGAGATGGAGATGGACGACGCGTTAACTAGGCGTACGACTTCTGTCACATGGGCATCCATTGGGAAGATAGATTCATGGCTATTAATGATTAGAGTTATATTGCCTCGTAGAAACAGCTGTAACTGCTAACAAAGCCAGCTCTAATTTGTCTTGTGAGAAGTGGTTTTAGACGTAAACCTATTGTATTAGCGTCTGCCAAGCAACCCAATCATTGACATAGAAGCCATAGTACTGTGCGCGCGCGTGGTTCCTGTGATTGCAATGTCACGTTTTACGTAAGGCGGACTGGTTACGTTTTATGTTCCAAACTACGGATTTATTCGATAACGTTTAAGAACAATTACATGTTTGGGTAATTAAACCCGAAAAGTTGGTGCCCGAGGGTAGATACAATTCCCTCGTCGCAAGCTGAACATAATCTACTGAGCTCATATTATCTGTGATTATGTAGTCAACGACGGTATCCTAGTTATGTTTTAAACTTACATATTAAGATAATAATAATAATGATAAATCATTATACCTTTTTAGTGGATGGTCAACCACAACGCATTTTTCATACATTATACGAACTTTAAGCCAAATAAGTTTATTTTTTCACAGTTTTTTATTTGAGTATGATTCTCACACTTCGCACGCATCCGATTTATACCACTGGTATAAAAACAACACTGCTATAATCGTATAACAGCGTTTTTTTTTAGAGTCGCGTATGTCATATAGATTTTACTTGTTGTTTCAAGAAACTTGGATGGAATCTTCATCGTAACACACAAATAAAATCATATTACTTTTCGGAGTAACTATACGTCCAACCAACGAATGCTGACAATGAAAACGCCGTACATTAGAACTAATAAGTGCTCCAACGTCTAGCATGTGAAATTAGTTTGACGCTCTTTCCAAGACAATCATTCTCGGTTTGCGTTTTACGTCACCAGAGAACTCCAACGATGAATACAGCACGAAACGCAGCGAAAACACAGTATAGTAATGTTAATTACTGTTCCGGTTGTTCTTGGTTTGCGTTGAACGTCACCCTTGGACTGCACCGATGAATAAGGCATGCAATGCAGTTGTATGGAAATGTTTGGAGAAATTGGCAGAGAACAGCTGGAGGTCCGTATAATAGATAGTTAACTACGGTGAATCATAAAATGGTCACGATATTCCACACGAAAGATATTGGTTACAGTCGATGTTGTAACCAGTTAGATGGATCAGCAACTGTTGAAGTTGAACTGTTTGTACAACAATGCAAGTTATCGAAATGCAGCAATATAATGTGTAATGGTGACTAATTATCAAGCTGCGTTTGTACTGTTCTTACAAAATATGACAACATTACTCCGGCAATCGATCGAAATTAATATTGGGAGGTTGAGCCAGAGCTTCAGCGCCACGTTGTCTCCGGTGTGGCGGTGTCTCAGTCATGACATCGGAACACTGGGACGGAGACGCTGTTAAAAAAAAGTTCGTCGTCATCCAAAGTAACTTCAGCTTTTCTCAACATTGGCACATAACAGCAGAACACGGAAAGAAGACTGTAGTGTTTGACACAACTGTTGCCGCTATGCAAAAAACGATGTTACTACCGGATTCCCCCGCTACGCAAAACACATTTTATTACCGTAACATGAACTCTTATTCCGAAATACATATTTTGATAACGAGAAACATGCTGACAAAACGCTACCTATTTTTAGATGGTCGAATGCACACGATTGTAATATCCAAGAATATGGAAAGTGAAGTGCTGTTCATCTGGACAGAATACATAGTTCAGATTCGTGTACGTGCACTAACAGTAACTGTTCAAATAAGACAGCATATAAGTGACATTGATAATTTATTCAATGTTAACGTAACGCGCTTCGGATGTCTAGTCTTCAAACTATTAGTACATGCAAAAAACAAATTATGCCAAGACTACATTGTACCTGGATGGAATGATTAAGTTAAGGAAGCGCACACTGAAGCTAGACATTACTATATTTTATGGCTTTATATCGGAAAACCTAAGCATGACCCAGTCTGTGAACTAATGCAGAAGACTAGGTTACAACGTGAAGATATGGCTCGAATTGATACCATGGCTAAATCCATGCATGCTAAAGATACAGTCAGTGTTTGTAAAGACGTATCTAAATCGTATAAGAACGTTTTACCCAATGCTCCAAATGTTAATGGTGCTAACGAACATACAGCCGTGTCTGCCATGTGGAAAATTCATTTTGATTTTTTCTTAAACAGTGCAAATGCAAATATGCAAAATGTGAAAGAGTGTATATAAAACTCACACCATTTCACACCGAATCCGAATCCGAATCCGAATCCGAATCCGAACCCGAATCCGAATCCGAATCCGAATCCGAATCCGAATCGAATCGAATCCGAATCCGAATCCGAATCCGAATCCGAATCCGAATCCGAATCCGAATCCGAATCCGAATCCGAATCCGAATCCGAATCCGAATCCGAATCCGAATCCGAATCCGAATCCGAATCCGAATCCGAATCCGAATCCGAATCCGAATCCGAATCCGAATCCGAATCGAATCCGAATCCGAATCCGAATCCGAATCCGAATCCGAATCCGAATCCGAATCCGAATCCGAATCCGAATCCGAATCCGAATCCGAATCCGAATCCGAATGGGATACGTCATAAGAAGTCAGTATTTGTCAATAGATTCTATTAGCGTATTCTTCAAAGTTGACCACAGTTTTATTTGACAAGGTGTTAAAGTCATCCTTAAGGCTTTCCCAGTCAGAGCGAGCAAACTGGTAGATCTGTCTGCGTTGTTTATTTTGGTATTGGATTTTGACGTCGAAATTTGTGACAATAATGTCGTGGTCGGATATCCCTGGTACAGATACAGAATGTGTTACTATTGTTGGATTTGTAGTGAAGACTAGATCTAACAACTTGCTTTCTCTAGTGGAACTATTATGGACTTGCGTCAGTTGGGCACTTTCGGTTACGTCAATGAGGGATTACTGAGTGGATCAGTCTGGACTACAGGTGTTTACATTTCCTGTTTCCCGTGATATGTCGGGGCAGTTGAAGTCTCCGCAGAGGATTATTTGTTTTTGTTTTGAACTTCTTGTTATCGTTGTTAGGGATTTATTAAGTTCTTGTATGGTTTTGTTGCATCGGTGTGGCATGTAAAAGGAACCTATTAGCATGTTTTTTTTTGAAGTTGTACTTTTGCTCACAGAATTTCTAAGTCTGGTTGGTTGGAAGATACGATGTCCTTCCGCACAAGCAAGACAATACCTCCTCCTGCTGTGTTGCGGTATGCGGTGCAGTTTTCTGGGAATATTTCACTGGATTTTATGTTATTGTTGAGCCAGGATTCAGAACCACAGATGACGTCTGGTTTTATATAGTTTATAGATGCTTCAAGGTCGGCTTTTTTGTTTATCACACTACGACAATTTACGGTCATAACACGCAGGTTTTTCTTTTGTGGGAGGTCAAATGCAGATGAGCTTGTTCTGGATCTGGTGAATTTAGCTTTGTTGGAGGAGCGTGATGAATTATTGGATCTTCTTGTTGGATTCTCTTACATGTGTTGGTCTGTTGATTTGGGACTGCTAGTGAAGAGTGGGCTGAAGGTTGGAGAGACTGATTCAAGAGTGACGTTTTCATTAGCAATTGATTCATAAAAACTTGGAGATATTTCAAAGCTTCGGAAGGTGAAGCTTGATATATTAAGTGTTTGGCACCTACAGCACAGCCACTGTACGTTTGAGCGTTGTAACAAGCTATAATCTTTGGCGCACATTCCAAGACATGACCGATGGTACCATATGCTGCATTCATCACAGCATACAGCTTCTTCATTGGGTGACCACGAGACAGCGAGCTCGCAAAAGCCACACGGGTATACAGGTTGATGCCTTGGACCGGGGTTGGTTTGTATGTCTCCCGAGAGGAAAAGGGCAAGTATGGTCAGTGTCTTATTACTTTTTGGACTAGGCCATGTAAGATGGGCTGAACTGAAGGAGCGGCGTGAGAAGGCAAATATTCCATTGATCGAGTTAGTTTTAGTAGCATCAAAGGACTGTACGAGGAATCTATTGGCGGCTAGTATGAACAAAAGCACAAACAGGAATCCTTGGAACATTGTTGTGCACTGCTGGATGAAAAGAGAATCAGTAATCGATAATTTGTGAGTCCAAATTATATAAGCTGCAGTACTGCTGAACTATTATATGTTGTTTAATATATTACGTGTATAAGTGTCAAGACGCCAGTGCAGTGCAAAAGGAAAATGTAGGTCTTCACCCAAATTGGGCCCCAGGGCGTCACTGGGAGTAAGGCGTCTGACGAAGGGCCTGTTAGTAGGAAAGGTTATTGTGTTTATATGTTGATAAATTTATTTTATTTCATTGGTACTGGCAGCCTATCAAAGGAATGGATCTAGGTTGTTGAATAACGTGACAACGTTACTTTCCGTCTAAGTTGCGTAACTGGATATATTTATAACTAATTTAATGTAGTTTGTATTTGTTCTGGTCACATTAAAATGTGAGGAAATACGGTTTCATTTGAGTTGTGTTGGGGGGTTTTGGTTTCGCGCGCTTTAGTGGTTGTTTACATCGGCGCCATTTTGATGAGCCGGTTGCAGAGCGGACTAATGTTGCCCAATTTTGTAAGTTACTCTAATCTAATTTGCGTATGTTTTTATTTTGGGATTATATGTGCTATATTTGTAACTAATTCAATACAGTTCGCGTTTGTTCTGGTCGTATAAAATATGTGAAATACGCTTTTGTTTGAGTTGTGTTGGGAGGATTTGGGTTTCGCGCGCTTTTAGTGGTTGTTTACATCGGCGCCATTGGAACTGGTTGCTGAGCGATCTAATTTTGCAAAATATATTTTAGGGTAAATTGTTTGGAAAAGTTATTGGTGGGTTATGTTCTAAACATGATACTATTGAACATCTGTGAATTTTAGTTTGTAAGAGCTATTAGTTAATGATAATAGTAGAGCCGGTAAAACAAAACGACTACACCTGACGCATGGGCACGGACCACCTCCTGTAATAGAGCTATCTCTCATGGATATCTACCTAAAGAATTTACGAAAACTATTATAATACCATTGGTAAAAAATATGTCTGGAGACACGAGTAATGTAAATAATTGCAGGCAATTGCATTTGTCACAATTGCTTCAAAATATTTGAAATTATATTGCTGGAACTTTTGACATGGTGTCTGGATACAACTTACAAACAGTTTGGATTTAAGAAGGGACACTATACTGACCAGTATATATTTGCTTTAAAAGAAATTTTTCAGTACAGTAAAAGTGACATTATAGCCCCGTGTATACCTGCCTTCTAGACGTTTCGAAAGCGTTTGACAGAGTCAACCACTGGACACTTTTTAGAAAATTGCTTAATCAAGGTGTATCTTTTTAAATTTTATCCATAACCCTGTTATATTGGTACAGAACCCAAACATTTTTTATCAAATGGGGTTTTACAACCTCGGACTTTTTTATGTTTCCAATGGTGCTCGACTAGGTGGGATTTTGTCCCCATATTTATTTATCGTATACATTGATGATTTAAGCAATATGCTAAACAGTGCTGGAATTGGTTGCCATAATCACAACTGCTGCACTAGTCTCGTGTTTTATGTTGACGACTTATGTGTTATTGCACCCAATCCTAGTGGGCTTCACGATTTGCTGAGCATTTGTGCAAAGTACGGTCTTGAATATGAAGTTGAATATAACCCTATCAAATCGTGGTTTTAATCTATGTGTACTTAAACAAGGTTAGGTGTGATAGTATGCAATGACATGAAAGCATTTGTATGTCTCCATTGTCCCCTCCCACGAAGAGCAATTACATTACAAATGTAAAGACGTTCCCTAAATGTTGGTGGCTACTAAGCCTCCTTCCATAAATAATGGGACGACTCAGTCCCTGCCCGAAGTCCCCCAACTCCGACTCCTATATTCGCCTGAATATTCGACAGATTCGTCACAATAAAACGACAGCTAATAGCATCGGAACTACACAATCAGACACATGTATAGCGAATGAACCAAGAATTTCGAATCAAGAAGTAACACATGGCAGCGAACATACGGTCTTGGCAAATAGCTCAGGACCACCCGCTCAATGTCAGGTAAAACAAGAAAATAAAAATTGTATTGCTTTAAAACGTATCGTAATTCGCAATGTGTCACATAAACGTTTGAATAGATACTCGTGTTCGTCCACAACGGTTCTTAATAACCGCTTCTAACCACCGAGACATTCTGTCGACGAGGACCCTGCCATATTCGGCACAAATGTCAGTTGTCCAACCATTCTTTATGGTGACTTCTAACAACGTTGAAGTCATGGGTTGTTTATCCGCTACTCTCTCTCTATAAATATGAACCATAAATGGTCCCGAATCCTGAACATCCTCACGCGCCAGCGGTCACTTCTGCTGATTGCGTCAGTACTAGAAAGCAGTACCCATTTGCAAAACTCTGAATTTAAGTGCAGTTAATGAAATCGCCCACGAGGATTGTGGTTGGCCTCCAGTCACGTGATGTATTTTTTTGTGTGATTTCAGACACATGCTGTTCGTGCGACATGCAATATTTCGGATGTACACGCAATTATTCCAGTACACAAACCCGTTCAGCTACCCCTGCGATTGAGTGACCGGGTCATTATACTAGAATTCCCAAAAACTGTTTATCCGTCTTCAAATTAGGTCCTGTATTTGCGTCGTTCGCACGCTAATTCGACTCAGCTAACTCCTTCACATCGCGACGGGGATCCGCCAAGGCTGCTTTGTATGGCTAACAGCCACGGCTTGTGGATATGATCAACAACAGTAACTGTTCTTCTCCTTCAACAACGCCGTGGCTACCTTTGATATAATGTTGGGGCGCCATCTTGCATGAATGTATCACGGAGTGCACAGTCAGGTATACAATCAACTTGTCGTTCAGCACTTCTATAATATCTCGGACCGTTCATTGTTCTTCCTGTTGGAAGTCCAGCCCTGCCGTTCGCACACAGTGATCCCCATATCATGACACTCCGTGGATGTGTCAAGGTCTGCAACGTATACTGTTCGCTGTATCTTTTCCACTAGGCTGTTTTACATGACGTTGACAGGATCGATACTGCTGCAAGGTGGATTCACCTAATGGGGGGTTCCTTACTCCATTGTTCTCTAGTCCAGATGGCGTGTTTCCCCGTAAAGGCGCAACGCTTGGCCTTCATTGTTGGGGTTATCTTTTTTCGGGCCGGTTAGTGCCACTTTACGCCGATTTTCGCAGATATGTGAATTAAATTAATTAATTGTCCTTCGTGCGATGTCTTCGTTCTTGGCTAGCAATGGCGAGCGAATCTTCTTACTTGACTTTTATAGTGATGATACCGCAATCCTTTTGTTATGTTGTTGTCCCAGATTGGTGTCTTTCTTGGCCATCCTGGACTACTCTCGTCTGAATAGCAGCCACTATCCTGAATGTCATGAAACCAATATTGTAATATTCCATTTTCTCTCTAATCTTGATTTCTATCAATAACCCTGTATGGAGGATAACGATATAATCTCGTTGAATTTCAGTTGATGACGCTGATAGATACATTTTGATACAATCGATAGCCCTACCTCGGAATAAGTAATGCGACTGTCGTGCTGTGCGCGAAAAATGCCCCTGTGCTTCTAGGTGAGGATGATGCACTCTGATGCAGTCATGATAACAGATGATGATTACTTCATAAAACAACCGATCGACCGACCGACCCACCCACCCACCCACCCACCCAACCACCGACCCACCGACAGACCCACCGACCGACCCATCGACCCATAGACCCACCGACCCACCAACCGACCCACCGACCGCCCGACCGACCGAACCACCGACGCACCGACCCATCGACCCATCGACCCACCGACCCACCGACCCACTGCCCACCGTCCCACCGACCCACCGACCCACCGACCCACCGACCCACCGACCCACCGACCGACACACCGACCGACCCACCGACCACCGACCCACCGACCCACCGACCCACCCACCGACCGACCACCGACCCACCGACCCACCGATCCACCGACCCACCGACCCACCGACCCACCGACCCACCGACCCACCGACCCACCGACCCACCGACCCACCGACCCACCGACCCACCGACCCACCGACCCACCGACCCACCGACCCACCGACCCACCGACCCACCGACCCACCGACCCACCGACCCACCGACCCACCGACCCACCGACCCACCGACCCACCGAACGACGGACCAAACGACCCACCAACTCACCGACCAACCGACCAACCGACCCATCGAGACACCGACCGACCCACCGACGATGAATGAATGAATGAATGAATGAATGAATGAATGAATGAATGAATGAATGAATGAATGAATGAATGAATGAATGATGAATGAATGAATGAATGAATGAATGAATGAATGAATGAATGAATGAATGAATGAATGAATGAATGAATGAATGAATGAATGAATGAACGAACGAACGAATGAATGAATTAACGAACGAACGAACGAACGAACGAACGAACGAACGAACGGACGGACGGACGGACGGACGGACGGACGGACGGACGGACGGACGGGCGGGCGGGCGGGCGGGCGGGCGGGGACAGAGACGAGAGAGCGAATCGAACGAACGAACGAACGAACGAACGAACGAACGAACGAACGAACGAACGAACGAACGAACGAACGAACGAACGAACGAACGAACGACGAACGAACGAACGAACGAACGAACGAACGAACGAACGAACGAACGAACGAACGAACGAACGAACGAACGAACGAACGAACGAACGAACGAACGAACGAACGAACGAACGAACGAACGAACGAACAAGAACGAACGAACGAACGAACGAACGAACGAACGAACGAACGAACGAACGAACGAACGAACGAACGAACGAACGAACGAACGAACGAACGAACGAACGAACGAACGAACGAACGAACGAACGAACGAACGAACGAACGAAGAACGAACGAACGGAACGAACGAACGAACGAACGAACGCGAACGAACGAAGACGAAGGAGACGAACGACGAACGAAGGAACGAAGAACGAACGGAACGAAGGAACGAAGGAACGAAGGAACGAAGGAACGAGCGAACGAAGGAATCGCTGAATCGCTGAATCGCTGAATCGCTGAATCGCTGAATCGCTGAATCGCTGAATCGCTGAATCGCTGAATCGCGAATGCAACGACAATGAACGCTCGCAACGCTGAACGATCAACGAACTGAACGAACGTAACGAACGAACAACGAACGTCAACGCGAACGCGAACGACGAACGCGAACGCGAATCAACGCTAACGAATCGACGTAACGACAACGTAACGCTGAACGCTAACGCAACGCAACGTAACGACGAACCGCTGAACCGCTCAACCGCTGAACGTGAACCGCTGAACCGAATCGCTGAATCGCTGAATCGCTGAATCGCTGAATCCGAACGCGATCGCTGAACGCTGAACGCTGACCTGAGAATCGCTGACTGAATCGCTGAATCGCTGACTGAATCCTGAACGGATCGCTGAACCTGAATCGCTGAACGCGATCGCTGAACGCGATCGCTGAACTGCAACCGCTGAATCGCTGAACCGCTCAACCGCTCAACCGCTCAACCGCTCAACCGCTCAACCGCTCAACCGCTCAACCGCATCAACCGCTCAACCGCTCAACCGCTCAACCGCTCAACCGATGAACCGATGAACCGATGAACCGATGAACCGATGAATCGCTGAATCACTGAATCACTGACTGGATCGCTGACTGGATCGCTGACTGGATCGCTGACTGGATCGCTGACTGGATCGCTGACTGGATCGCTGACTGGATCGCTGACTGAATCGCTGACTGGATCGCTGACTGGATCGCTGACTGGATCGCTGACTGGATCGCTGACTGGATCGCTGACTGGATCGCTGACTGGATCGCTGACTGGATCGCTGACTGGATCGCTGACTGGATCGCTGACTGGATCGCTGACTGGATCGCTGACTGGATCGCTGACTGGATCGCTGACTGGATCGCTGACTGGATCGCTGACTGGATCGCTGACTGAATCGCTGACTGAATCGCTGACTGAATCGCTGACTGAATCGCTGCTGATGCTGACTGAATCGCTGACTGAATCGCTGACTGAATCGCTGACTGATCGCTGACTGGATCGCTGACTGGATCGCTGACTGGATCGCTGACTGAATCGCTGACTGGATCGCTGACTGGATCGCTGACTGGATCGCTGACTGGATCGCTGACTGGATCGCTGACTGGATCGCTGACTGGATCGCTGACTGGATCGCTGACTGGATCGCTGACTGGATCGCTGACTGGATCGCTGACTGAATCGCTGACTGAATCGCTGACTGAATCGCTGACTGAATCGCTGACTGGATCGCTGACTGAATCGCTGACTGAATCGCTGACTGAATCGCTGACTGAATCGCTGACTGAATCGCTGACTGAATCGCTGACTGAATCGCTGACTGAATCGCTGACTGAATCGCTGACTGAATCGCTGACTGAATCGCTGACTGAATCGCTGACTGAATCGCTGACTGAATCGCTGACTGAATCGCTGACTGAATCGCTGACTGAATCGCTGACTGAATCGCTGACTGAATCGCTGACTGAATCGCTGACTGAATCGCTGACTGAATCGCTGACTGAATCGCTGACTGAATCGCTGACTGAATCGCTGACTGAATCGCTGACTGAATCGCTGACTGAACGCTGACTGAACGCTGACTGAATCGCTGACTGAATCGCTGACTGAATCGCTGACTGAATCGCTGACTGAATCGCTGACTGAATCGCTGACTGAATCGCTGACTGAATCGCTGACTGAATCGCTGACTGAATCGCTGACTGAATCGCTGACTGAATCGCTGACTGAATCGCTGACTGAATCGCTGACTGAATCGCTGACTGAATCGCTGACTGAATCGCTGACTGAATCGCTGACTGAATCGCTGACTGAATCGCTGACTGAATCGCTGACTGAATCGCTGACTGAATCGCTGACTGAATCGCTGACTGAATCGCTGACTGAATCGCTGACTGAATCGCTGACTGAATCGCTGACTGAATCGCTGACTGAATCGCTGACTGAATCGCTGACTGAATCGCTGACTGAATCGCTGACTGAATCGCTGACTGAATCGCTGACTGAATCGCTGACTGAATCGCTGACTGAATCGCTGACTGAATCGCTGACTGAATCGCTGACTGAATCGCTGACTGAATCGCTGACTGAATCGCTGACTGAATCGCTGACTGAATCGCTGACTGAATCGCTGACTGAATCGCTGACTGAATCGCTGACTGAATCGCTGACTGAATCGCTGACTGAATCGCTGACTGAATCGCTGACTGAATCGCTGACTGAATCGCTGACTGAATCGCTGACTGAATCGCTGACTGAATCGCTGACTGAATCGCTGACTGAATCGCTGACTGAATCGCTGACTGAATCGCTGACTGAATCGCTGACTGAATCGCTGACTGAATCGCTGACTGAATCGCTGACTGAATCGCTGACTGAATCGCTGACTGAATCGCTGACTGAATCGCTGACTGAATCGCTGACTGAATCGCTGACTGAATCGCTGACTGAATCGCTGACTGAATCGCTGACTGAATCGCTGACTGAGTCACTGACTGAGTCACTGACTGAATCGCTGACTGAATCGCTGACTGAGTCACTGACTGAGTCACTGACTGAATCACTGACTGAGTCACTGACTGAATCACTGACTGAATCACTGACTGAATCACTGACTGAATCACTGACTGAACCTGACTGAACCAATGACTGAACCAATGACTGAACCAATGACTGAACCAATGACTGAACCAATGACTGAACCAATGACTGAACCAATGACTGAACCAATGACTGAACCAATGACTGAACCAATGACTGAACCAATGACTGAATCAATGACTGAATCAATGACTGAATCAATGACTGAATCAATGACTGAATCAATGACTGAATCAATGACTGAATCAATGACTGAATCAATGACTGAATCAATGACTGAATCAATGACTGAATCAATGACTGAATCAATGACTGAATCAATGACTGAATCAATGACTGAATCAATGACTGAATCAATGACTGAATCAATGACTGAATCAATGACTGAATCAATGACTGAATCAATGACTGAATCAATGACTGAATCAATGACTGAATCAATGACTGAATCAATGACTGAATCAATGACTGAATCAATGACTGAATCAATGACTGAATCAATGACTGAATCAATGACTGAATCAATGACTGAATCAATGACTGAATCAATGACTGAATCAATGACTGAATCAATGACTGAATCAATGACTGAATCAATGACTGAATCAATGACTGAATCAATGACTGAATCAATGACTGAATCAATGACTGAATCAATGACTGAATCAATGACTGAATCAATGACTGAATCAATGACTGAATCAATGACTGAATCAATGACTGAATCAATGACTGAAGTCAATGACTGAGTCAATGACTGAGTCAATGACTGAGTCAATGACTGAGTCAATGACTGAGTCAATGACTGAGTCAATGACTGAGTCAATGACTGAATCAATGACTGAATCAATGACTGAATCAATGACTGAATCAATGACTGAATCAATGACTGAATCAATGACTGAATCAATGACTGAATCAATGACTGAATCAATGACTGAATCAATGACTGAATCAATGACTGAATCAATGACTGAATCAATGACTGAATCAATGACTGAATCAATGACTGAATCAATGACTGAATCAATGACTGAATCAATGACTGAATCAATGACTGAATCAATGACTGAATCAATGACTGAATCAATGACTGAATCAATGACTGAATCAATGACTGAATCAATGACTGAATCAATGACTGAATCAATGACTGAATCAATGACTGAATCAATGACTGAATCAATGACTGAATCAATGACTGAATCAACTGACTGAATCACTGACTGAATCACTGACTGAATCACTGACTGAATCACTGACTGAATCACTGACTGAATCACTGACTGAATCACTGACTGAATCACTGACTGAATCACTGACTGAATCACTGACTGAATCACTGACTGAATCACTGACTGAATCAACTGACTGAATCAATGACTTAATCAATGTCTTAATCAATGACTTAATCAATGACTTAATCAATGACTTAATCAATGACTTAATCAATGACTTAATCAATGACTTAATCAATGACTTAATCAATGACTTAATCAATGACTTAATCAATGACTTAATCAATGACTTAATCAATGACTTAATCAATGACTTAATCAATGACTTAATCAATGACTTAATCAATGACTTAATCAATGACTTAATCAATGACACACCGACCGACCGACCGACCGACCGACCGACCGACCGACCGACCGACCGACCGACCGACCGACCGACCGACCGACCGACCGACCGACCGACCGACCGACCGACCGACCGACCGACCGACCGACCGACCGACCGACCGACCGACCGACCGACCGACCGACCGACCGACCGACCGACCGACCGACCGACCGACCGACCGACCGACCGACCGACCGACCGACCGACCGACCGACCGACCGACCGACCGACCGACCGACCGACCGACCGACCGACCGACCGACCGACCGACCGACCGACCGACCGACCGACCGACCGACCGACCGACCGACCGACCGACCGACCGACCGACCGGACCGACCGACCGACCGACCGACCGACCGACCGACCGACCACCGACCTGAATCACTGAATCACTGAATCACTGAATCACTGAATCACTGAATCACTGAATCACTGAATCACTGAATCACTGAATCACTGAATCACTGAATCACTGAATAACTTAACCACTTAACCA
>JAODUO010000101.1:7500-40000 GCA_025642075.2 Ridgeia piscesae | reverse complement strand
AGAAAAATTAATAACTTTAAAGATGTTAAACGAAATGACATAAAATATGCATTAAAATAATAGTAATAAAGGATAAATAAATACGTTTTCAACTGTCTTATACAAGTCACGTTTTGTTTCAGCGTGCAAGGATTCGTGCCATGGGTGTTCCGCCGGGGTGAAGTACCCGTCTTGTATGGGACCTGCTGACAGGTTCTACACGTGTGACAACCACCACGTCCATTACCATTACTGCGGTGGTTACCACGGATGTCTCATCAAGGGAGTCTGTGGTGAGTCGATCAGAAACCTACTTTTCAGTGTTGTTATTCATAATATGAAACGTATTGATTATTGTGAGGATGTGTTTAATTGTAAAAGCAAATTAATACTGTGCGAGAAATAAAACACACATCGTAACTCCAAACGATCACCTTCTGACGAGGACTTTTCTGCCCAGCATCAAAATGTTTACGAGTCTCATGATGGATCGTACGCGGAGTACCTGTTGCATATTGTGTTATTCTTTGTTTTTGTATACGAATGCAAACATGATTGATGTTACTGTTAACTTAATCCAGCTAGTAATATAATACTATAACCTAATTTAATTGTTTGCATGACAGTTGCTATGATATGCTTCCACGTGTTTTATTATGGTCCATGTCTCTATTTATGTTCTTAAGGAGTTTTATTATTATTTCAAAATATCATACATGAAATTATAATAATAATCATTGTATTATTATTAGTATTGTTGATATTGTTATTATTATTATTATAGTTAATGTTAATGTTATTTGTCGTTATTGTTATTAATGTTACTATTATTGCATTACATTATTATTACATCATTACATTAGTATTACAATATCATCACAGCATTATTACAGTATCATAACAGTATTATTCTATTTTATTATATGATTATTATCATTATCATGTACTCACCATAACCATATGAATACGTCACCTGACAGGATCGTGCCATGACTCGTGCTATGGAAAGGCCAACGGCGACTACCAGTCCCTGGACAACCCCCGTCCCTTCTACTACCACTGCGAGAACGGATTCATGTCCTACAGGACTTGCCACCCCAACGAGGTCTTCAACGCCTGGACACACAAGTGCGGTAAGACGTTAGCTAGACTTTTGTCATCAACGTCATTGTGCACCCGTACTGTCCGTGGTTGGGGGAAGGCCTCAGCGTGCTGCTTCTACATCTGCCTATCTTGTGCTATCCAGATGGTACCCTTCCAGTGCTCGTCTAGTTCGTCTCCCCTCGCCTCGTCTCTAGATCGTTTCCCTTCTCACTTTTAATATCGTTTCCCTTTTCCATTTTAATAGAGTCTGTGTTTGTTTCGGATGCATGATATTTTATCGCATTTGGCTTCGTACAATTCCCCGCCTGAAATAGTTTATGTAAGCAACCGGCACATACTGCTCAGTATCCTAAGATAGAAGATTTCGTCATTTAATTTAATTTCCTTCTTTGCTAATATTGAAGAGCTATCTATAATGTATTTTTACACTCGAATAAACATTATTCTTAGCGTTAGTACATATAAATACAACAATACACAATTATGCCATCTTGCGTATCCACCTTACCCGTCCATACGTTGAAACATTAAACATCGATTGAAGTATTCAATTCCTGTCCCTTTTATTCACCTCGAGCCGGATTCTCAGACATCTCAACGATAAACATGTATCGGTATTGTTGGACTTGGACTAACAACATTTAATCTAGAAATGTAGTATGTCCTTGAACAACGGCAACTAGCTTGAATATTGGTATTCATTGACACTTGTGTCGACAGAGTGCTACGAGGTGTTCTGCGAGAAGGGAGATGGCTACCAGCCGTCCGTGTGTGGAAACGGATGCGGTGGCTACGTGAAGTGCGAGGGAGGATTCGCGGTGCTCCACCGCCACTGTCCCCGTCCTCGGCCCTACTTCTGCTGTCACTCACGAGTCTGCGTCCAGTCCAGCAGCCACTGCGATGGACACTGTGGCTGTAGCGACAAGTAGACGACCTAAGGACGGGAGAGAGACAGGTGAGTCTGTACAGACGGGTACAAATACGTCCAAGACACATTTAATGTGTACATATATACATTCCCATACACACATTTTATGTACATGCACATATACGTGAACGTAAGCAAGCATGCAGTATGCGTGTGCATACTCCCTCATACACACGCTTACACACACGCACACGCAAACACATACGCATGCATATACATATACACAGTAGACACCAATAAAACACATGCATATATATATATATATATATATATATATATATATATATATATATATATATATACGTTCGTGCATACATACATACATACATACATACATACATACATACATACATATGCATGCATGCATGCATGCATGCATGCATGCATGCATGCATGCATACTTATAAATATTTATATAAAAGACATACATACGTACACACTTACACGCATACATTCATATTTCAGGATAATGAGCCAATAAAAGAGAGTGTGACGTTTTATTACACATTATACCACATATATCAGCTCTATGTCACACGGAGACCTTCAATCAATTGTTGTAGGCAACATGAATACTAAACATTATCAATACTATTTTGTAAACATTGTTTAGATGAATCATATCCTAAGCCTTCACCAATTTGCCAATATTCCCAGAGCTATATTTTTTTCCGATGTATCTTTCAGATTTGACAACTGGGCCCAATTGAAGACCACCCTACGGCCCACGACGACATCGTTCCTGTAATCGACACTGCGTCTTCTGTGGTTGGCGACAACGACCGGAACACCACGCTTGTGATCGTCCTTCAATCAATGCACAACATCCTGTATCAATTGACACGTATACCTAATGTACACTTGATTAATTAAAGTTCCTGCTGTGTAACCTACCTTGTTACTGTGTGTTACGGTGGAATACGCGAACGAGAATTACTAAGTATGATTCCTGTAATTCTATGCATATATACGTGCATGGTTATAGACATACATACATGCATATATACATATACATATACATATACATATACATATACATATACATATACATATACATATACATATACATATACATATACATATACATATACATATACATATACTATATATACCTATACCTATACTAACTATACATATACATATACATATACATATACATATACATATACATATACATATACATATACATATACATATACATATACATATACATGCGTACATGCGTACATGCGTACATGCGTACATGCGTACATGCGTACATGCGTACATGCGTACATGCGTACATGCGTACATGCGTACATGCGTACATGCATACATGCATACATGCATACATGCATACATGCATACATGCATACTTACATACATATATACATACACACATAAATAAAAGCATTCACTGAATGCATGCAATAGCCTAACATATTGTTTACAAACATAACGCCGGTGTTTATTTTATGTAGTTGTCACGGGGATTAGATTGCGTGTGTGGTTCGTCGGGCTGCAGCAGCGCTGGTCCGCACGGTTTCGTACGTGTCAGTCCCTTGTGTAACGGTGGTTTCGGACACATCCTCTCAATATTAAGAACGCCATCACTTCTGACCTCGAAAAGCTGCAGCCGGGCCGAACCCTTGAAGCCAAACGCAGTGGGGATTTTATTACCCATCGGGTATAACGCCCAAATAATAATGGAAAATGTTGTGCGCGGCATAATAGAGCCGCTTCGGCAGCATAACTCTTTTAGCGACCCTCTCGTTTCCCCTAGGTGGAAATCATATGTAACAGGTCTAATATGGATTCAAGGTAATTTTTTGGTATACTGGTATCACGTGACCTCCGGGCTCAGATTGTAACCAAAAGGGTCATCTGAAAATGACGATTAAATGTAACCATTGTTATTTCCGTTGCCCAGTTATCAAGTCAAAACATGCTCGAAAACTCCGATTGGAGAGATGATGTTTCAAACGACTGTGGGATCGCCCCTAACATATGTACATACATACATACATACATACATACATACATACATACATACATACATACATACATACATACATACATACATACATACATACATACATACATACATACATACATACATACATACATACATACATACATACATACATACATACATACATACATACATACATACTTAAACACACATTCTAAGGCCTGTAGTCGGTGAGCTAAAGTCTGTTGCAGTCACGACGTTGACCACGTTTTCTAGACGTTGCCCTCGATCAATGAATGTGTAGAATAAAACGACATAACATAAGTAACTAAGAGAGCAGGTCCGGTTCCGGTTCTCCAAAACACTCCACTGACGATGGTCTGAGCTTGGGCTTCAGCCTGACAACGGAAGAGGGGAAAGCTGTTCCACGTAACTTCCGCTTCTCCGTTGACACGTTTTGCCGCCCCGCTGATTCTTTCTTGTAACCTAATACGGGACACATTACACGGCTTATGGCGTCATATAGAGGCACATTAAAACGGTATTAGGCGCACATCAAATTCCAAATATCTAGATGGGGCAGGTTTTTCCCAGATCCTATGGATCCGCCTGTGCACAAATACACACATACCCACACGCACGCACGTTAACGCGCACACTCGGACACGCACTCACGCGCTCACGCGCTCACGCGCTCACGCGCTCACGCGCTCACGCGCTCACGCGCTCACGCGCTCACGCGCTCACGCGCTCACGCGCTCACGCGCTCACGCACTCACGCACTCACGCACTCACGCACTCACGCACTCGCACTCACGCACTCACGCACTCACGCACTCACGCACTCACGCACTCACGCACTCACGCACTCACGCACTCACGCACTCACGCACTCACGCACTCACGCACTCACGCACTCACGCACTCACGCACTCACGCACTCACGCACTCACGCACTCACGCACTCACGCACTCACGCACTCACGCACTCACGCACTCACGCACTCACGCACTCACGCACTCACGCACTCACGCA
This sequence comes from Ridgeia piscesae, assembly GCA_025642075.2. Classification (NCBI taxonomy): domain Eukaryota; kingdom Metazoa; phylum Annelida; class Polychaeta; order Sabellida; family Siboglinidae; genus Ridgeia; species Ridgeia piscesae. Next base: position 35,002 of record JAODUO010000101.1, on the reverse strand, counting down.
CTCACGCACTCACGCACTCACGCACTCACGCACTCACGCACTCACGCACTCACGCACTCACGCACTCACGCACTCACGCACTCACGCACTCACGCACTCACGCACTCACGCACTCACGCACTCACGCACTCACGCACTCACGCACTCACGCACTCACGCACTACGCACTCACGCACTCACGCACTCACGCACTCACGCACTCACGCACTCACGCACTCACGCACTCACGCACTCACGCACTCACGCACTCACGCACTCACGCACTCACGCACTCACGCACTCACGCACTCACGCACTCACGCACTCACTCAGCACTCACGCACTCACGCACTCACGCACTCACGCACTCACGCACTCACGCACTCACGCACTGCACGAAAAAATACGTCCATTCACTCATTTGATTATCAAAAAAATAAACGCAACAAATTAGTTCGAACACTCACTTGGATTGTTGGGTGATGTTCGGTAAATGCCTTGTCTACCACTGCTAATTACAAACGTGCCAATAAGCATATGGGATTAGCCGCTGCGGCGTTATTCCCGCTGGAGGGGATGTCGCATTCAATCTTCACAAATCGGCAAAATCGCTACAGCAGGAACTCGCAATGAAAATGTTTAACAAGTGTCTATCTGTTGAGTTTCAGGGGGAATTACTATCATGGCTACACTGATTCTAATGTTATAATCTGTCAGACAAATGGTGGCGCCATATAGCGGAATCTTCGTAGTCTAATCGAACAGCGACGTCTGTCGGCTGCATATGGACATAGTCTGCAACAAGGAGCCATCATATTCCAAGGCATCGTTGTTTGCTGAAGTTAGTGAGACTAGACAGCCTGATTTAAAAAGTGACGTGATTCGTCTCAGATATTCCATTTTAAACGTTGTACGTTAAGGTGATATCTGGCTCATGTCCTCGTCACGGACGGCACTGTGTCTGTAGCGGATTGAGCCATTTAAGGGCCTGGTCTAGGGCCTAGGCATCCGGCACTTTCGTGGGTCTTAGATAGACACAGAGGTCTATCCAGCTAGGATAATTTTGGGATCCCAAAATCAGGAACTGTGCGGGTGTGTGTAGTTGTCATATTTCATGTTATTGTAAATAGGCACTACGTGACTCAACGTCAGAATACATTCCTATTTATTATGAAATGTACTTGCATGTTGAAAATGGTAAATAAAGCTTCATTGTTAACTAATTATTGGTTATCTTTTGCATTTCAGATGCGTCACGTGTCCGTCCCGTTCGCCGTCGGAGTCGGTGTTGCCGGCCGACCGTATTAGAACGCGGTCGTTGCGAATGTCAGCGAAGCAACAACAGCGATAAACCCGACGAACCTGCTTACATATTTTTATAATTATGTTTGTTGTAGTTTTTAGGGGACCTGGGGTGACGACTGCAGTGGACGTGTCGACATGTTGTTAAATGACACTTCAATTTATTACGGCTGTGAATGTTTGCTCGTTCAGTGTCTATACCAGATTCCGGGGCAAACCGGACGTCAACGAAACGACCGAACAACGACTGACGAATGGTAACCGAGACACAGACTCGCGATCTCCGATTGTCTTTCGCCCACATCGAGTACACCGGCAACTGCTAGGCGCGTCCACGGTCCGATGACCGTCGCGCTAGGCGTCCGTCGTCTTCAGCGACACTGCACATGCACTACTGACACCACAGGTGTGCTAACACTATAATACTGACACCAAAAGTGTGCTAACCACTACACTATCTGCGTCTGGTACAAGGAGCTTCGACGTCTAAAGACAGATTATCCTCTAGCATACATAACATGTACTGCTTGCATACATAATAATAATAATAATAATAATAATAATAATAATAATAATAATAATAATAATAATAATAATAATAATAATAATAATAATAATAATAACTTCTTATGCGCCAATATCCTCGAAAATCAAGCTCAGTGGCGCGACAAAACCAAGGGGTTAAGCAATTGCGTAAACGTAGAACAGTGCGTGAGTCGTTGATGGATGGACGAAGGTTCTAGGAAGCTAAGGAGGATAGGCAGCATTAAAGAGATATGTTTTTAGACGTCGGCGGAAGGAAACTATATTACCTTCCGACTTGACACTGACAGGAAGCGAATTCCACAGAGTTGGTGCAGCAACCGAGAAAGCTCGGGTCCCAGCTTTCGTCTTAACCCGAGGAATGTAAAGTGGGTTACTACTGGTTGAGCGTAGCTCTCTGGAATTCCTTGCTGGAGTTAGCATTGAGTTTAGATATGTTGGTTGTTTAGATGCGAGTGCTTGATAGGATATTGTGCAAATCTTAAAAATTATGCGATAATGCACAGGTAGCCAGTGCAATGATTTTAGAAGCGGCACCGAGCTAGAAAAACGAGGAGAACGGGTAACTACCCTTGCCAAGCAGTTCTGGACACGTTGAAGTCTTGCAATATCCTTGTTCGCAGTATTGTAAAGGAGGGAATTGCAGTAATCAAGTCTGCTGCTTACTAGAGCTGTCGCGATGGTTTTAGCAACAGAAAGTGATAAAAATCTGCGAATACGACGAAGATCACGGATATGGTAGAAACAGCAACGGCATGTTTTTGATATGTGCTGTTTGAAATTGAAGCTTTCGTCAAAGTTAACTCCGAGATTTGAAACGGAGGGGCTGGTGTTACACTCTGATTTAGGATATGTGTCGGGGAAAAGCCGTCGAGTTTTGCACGCTGCGTTACGGTACCAATGATGATAAATTCGGTCTTGTTTGCATTTAACTTTAGTTTACTATTTTTCATCCAAAGGGAGACATCTTGGAGACAATCCCTGAGCTGGTTTAAGGAGCGGCAAGCATCTGGTGTAGTCAACGAAATGTAGATTTGGGTGTCATCGGCATAAAGGTGATGATCTAAGTTGTGACCTTGGATAACAGAGCTTAAAGGTGTTGTGTATAAAGTGAAAAGCAAAGGCCCCAAAACAGAACCCTGTGGGACACCACATGACGTGGGCAACATGTCTGAAAAGCAGTTACCTATTTTAATGGCTTGCTGTCTGTCAGTAAGATATGAAGTAAACCAGCTCAGGGCTGTGCCAGATATGCCGTACCATGTTGATAGACGTGTAATGAGAATATTGTGGTCGATGGTGTCGAAAGCGGCGGATAGGTCAAGCAGGGTCAGGGCGGTAACTTTTCCATTGTCGATGTTGAGGTTAATGTCATTGTGTACTTTTAAAAGAGCAGTTTCTGTAGAATGAAATTGTTTATATGCAGACTGCGACACATTGGATAGACCATTTTTGTAGATGTGAGATCTGAGACGATTAGCTACAACCTTTTTAAGTATTTTTGAGATGAAACTTAGGTTGGAAATAGGTCTGTAACTGTTTAATTCTTCTTTAGGCAGAGTGGATTTCTTAAGAACTGGATTTACATGGGCACATTTAAAATCGTCAGGGAAAAAGCCGTAGCATAAAGATGCATTTATGATATTTGTTATTGGTTTAATTAATACGTCAAGGCATGCTTTCAGTAGTATGGTGGGGATTGGATCAAGGTCACACGATTTACTTGGAGATGACATGATGATTTTTCTCACTTCAGTAGTTGTAGCTGGTTCAAACGATGCAAGTTGAAAATTTAGTTGTGGAAAGTCTGCGTGAACCGTGTGCGGAGTATGACCTGTGAAAGTTGATTGTATAACACTAATTTTGTCTTTAAAATGACTCGAAATAGAGTTACACGATGACTTGATTGATGCATGAGTTGGTAGAGAAGGAGCATAACATGTACTGCTTGAATACATAACATGAACTGCTTGCATACATAACATGTACTGCTTGCATACATAACATGTACTACTTGCATACATAACATGCGTGGTTTTGACAACATACTCAGGGTTGTCACATCGATGTAGAACTAAAAATAAAGTGTAAGTCACCAACTTCCCTAGGGTCGGCAAGGAAAATGACGCCTTCTTGTTTCCTTAATGATGTCTCTGTGCGTGACGCTGCGATGACAAACATGTCTTAACAGAATCTCGTGACTAGAAGGTATAATAATTTAACAACACACCCAGCTTGTTTTTCGTCCGTCAACTTGCAGCTTCCTCGCGCGCCAGGGGTCGCTGCGGCTGATTACGTCAGTTCCAGCTCTTTTCTACCTCTGGCTCATCTCATTTAAAATCTCCTTTTTTAACGTTAGCCAATGAAATCACAAACGAGGAGTGCGGTTGGCCTCCGGTACTTTGGTGAATCCAGCCACGCACTGCTCGTGTCACGTGCAATGTTTAGCTCGAGAATGGGTCGTTATAGTGGGAATCCCATCAGTCGTGCACCCGTCTTCAATTTGGGGCCGGTATTTGCGCTGTTCCCACGGCTGACGCTGTAGCCACTGGGGAAGTAAATTGCTGTAATTGTATAGTTCGACTACGCTCACTCCCCAGCTTTACGGAGACGACCAGCCAGGATGACTTGCGGTGATTTTGTTAAATATTACTTTATCTTAATCACTGTAGGACAAATTAAAAAAAAACTGGTAGTGTGTTGACAGCTCCGTATGGGTGTAGGCCTATCACACGTCGTATCACAAACTGTAGGGCCTACTGTGTAGCAGGTTCATTCTTCATCTCTTATGCAATATTGTATTACACAGCACCCCGGTTTAAGGAGACACTGCACGTAATGTTCCATTATACGCTACCATATTTTGGTGCCGTGCAGAGAGGCGCATGTTCACTACCCCAGTGGCCCTCATATCATAAATACCACCACCGCAGACATCTCCGTCATCAGTATACCACTAGTAAGGTGTCAAGTTCAACGTCCTAAGGAGTGTTTTCACTGGTGTAGTGGTAAACGCAGTCGTTGAGTATTTACGACCTATGTTTGAACTCGGAGCGTTGGCAAGTCTTGACACATTTGTCGCAAACATCTGGCTCTCAACACTGCCGACTGTATTGTTCGTAACTCAGAAATGACACGAATGATCACCCACAGAGCCATACAGAAAGGTCAGCTTTGCGATAGTCTTCTGTTGTAAAAGGTTAAGTTGACAAATGAAACTCCATAAGACCATAATATTATAACAAATTAATTAATTCATATCACGTTTCCGAGAGCTGGAAACAGTAATAATAACTTCCACCGCCCTGGCTGCTGTTACAGTCTCTGCTGCTGTTGTTGCTGTTGTCGCTATATCTGCTGATGTTGTTGTTGCTACTGCTGCTGCTGCTGCTGCTGCCACTGCTGCCCCTGTCGCTGCTGCCCCTGCCGCTGCTGTTGCTACAAAACAACGCTGCATTGCACTGTGATTACTGAAGTCAAATGTTACTTATGTGCACTCAAATACAACGTTAATCACCCGCCTTGAACGTACGCATCAAGACACGAACATTCGGTCGCACCCGTCGACGCTATAAATGAGATCATCACATGCAGAGGTGTGATTCTGCGTGCAACAAGTTCGTAGATCCCCAGACCCTACGTTTGACACATGCTGGCACCCTGTCACGCTTCAGTTGGGCTGAATAGCCTTAAATGGTTCTCCTGCGTGGTTGAGTACTTGGCGTGAACGCACAGCAGCTACGAAAACAATAGAGAGATTCAGCCAGCTGTGTTCCATTTCGTTTTTACGACGAGCCGTGGAACTCAAGTCTTCTCGGTTGCCGAATCAACTTTGGGGAACTTACTCCGTAGTCCGTTTGTTTTGTTTGTTTTGTTCTGTCGCTGAGTTCAATGTCCGAGAATATTGACGCTAAATAAAGTCCATTGCTCTTGTGTATTCTTGTCGTAGTCATTGTTGTTATCATTATGGTCGTTATTGTAATTAGTGTAATAAGTGTACTTTGTGTAGTGTGATCATTGTTATCATTGTAATTATTGGAATCGTTGTTATCATTGTTATCATCGTTATCATCATGACTATTGTTATTATTGTTATTGTTGTTATTATTGTAACAATATTATAATATCATCACCGTCATTACCATCATCATCTTTATCATAATTCTGAATTCGTACTTTTCATTATTAGCAGTCGTCCACATTATAACTGATCGTTCAACACGCGAAAGTTTCACCGCGTGCGTGCTGCGAGTTCACAGCGCTCAGTCTACGGCCCATCCACCATGTCGTCTGCAGAGCTCGGCAGGAGGTCTAACCCCTCCCGCGCATCGCAAACACCACGGCGACACCACGCCTGCCATAATGATTTGTAAAACACTACTTCTGCCTAACGTTTTGTCAACACGTCACTGGTATACCATCAACTCCTTTTTCTTGGAGATATTCTCACCTTACGAACTCACGTTTACGTGAAAACCAGAACTGGCGCAAAAACAGCAGGAAACAACAATATTAATAGTCGTCAACACGAACTGTTGTTACTGGCACGGAGGATGCGATCAGGTTAGAAACTGAAGAAAAAACAGCTTCAAAGCACAACTGTGGGATTTTTGTTAACGTTTTGCATTTCACGGCGATAACGACTTTGATCTTAGGGAATATTCCGACGGTGGCCTATTGTGTGTCTGTAAATATCCGATATAAATTAACAACACAACTGCGACACTTGTTTCAATATACATTAATTTAAAGGTCGAACCAAAGTTGATACGTGTTTTCAGCCACACTCAGTAGCAGTGTGTTAAATGTCTTACACAGACTTTGCAACCGTCGTGTAATACAGGCTGAACAAACACATGAATAACAGCCAGTGACGTCACAGCCGCATCGAAAGACACACATGGCGTGCAGTGCGACATTTATGGCAGCGACATGTGCGTGAGATTTGTCATTCTTGTCCCGTGGTCGCCGCCTCTTCGACGGCAGCCAAAGAAGACTACCTGACGAGATAATATATTATCAGTGTACATAATGGTAAGGAGCTCCGTTGGCAGTCCTGTCCGGTGACACTGTTGTCATGGCAATGCTATGAAAAGCGCCCGAACAGTGATATTACTGCACTGCACTGCACTGCACTGCACTGCACTGCACTGCACTGCACTGCACTGCACTGCACTGCACTGCACTGCACTGCACTGCACTGCACTGCACTGCACTGCACTGCACTGCACTGCACTGCACGGCACGGCACGGCACGGCACGGCACGGCACGGCACGGCTCGGCTCGGCTCGGCTCGGCTCGGCTCGGCTCGGCTACGGCTCGGCTCGGCACGGCACGGCACGGCACGGCACGGCACGGCACGGCACGGCACGGCACGGCACGGCACGGCACGGCACGGCACGGCACGGCCGGCTGAGCTGAGCTGAGCTGAGCTGAGCTGAGCTGAGCTGAGCTGAGCTGAGCTGAGCTGAACTGAACTGAACTGAACTGAACTGAACTGAACTGAACTGAACTGAACTGAACTGAACTGAACTGAACTGAACTGAACTGAACTGAACTGAACTGAACTGAACTGAACTGAACTGAACTGAACTGAACTGAACTGAACTGAACTGAACTGAACTGAACTGAACTGAACTGAACTGAACTGAACTGAACTAAAGAACTGAACTGAACTGAACTGAACTGAACTGAACTGAACTGAACTGAACTGAACTGAACTGAACTGAACTGAACTGAACTGAACTGAACTGAACTGAACTGAACTGAACTGAACTGAACTGAACTGAACTGAACTGAACTGAACTGAACTGAACTGAACTGAACTGAACTGAACTGAACTGAACTGAACTGAACTGAACTGAACTGAACTGAACTGAACTGCAATTCCACACTGTTCTGATACCTTCATATCAGCACTATTGGTTAACCCTGAGTCCTTTTCCTTTATGATAGTATTTAGTTCAATACCACCCATATATTGTGCGTCTTCATTCCCATATCCTGTGTGGAGCAACTTACACTTCCCAACATTAAACTGCATATGCCACTTCTCAGACCATTTGGTCAACTTATTAAGATCATCTTGTAAATGCTGTCTATCTGCATCAGTTTTAATTTGTCTAAACACTTTTGTAACGTCCGCAAACATCAACACCTTGCTTGTTATGTCATCATCCAAATAATTGATATATATATATATATATATATATATATATATATATATATATATATATATATATATATATATAAGAATAAAATAGGTCCCAATACTGATCCCTGCGGTACTCCACTCAAAACTGATTTCCAATTTAAAACCTCCCCATCAACTACTACTCTTTGTCTTCTATCAATAAGCCATTCTTTCTGTCCAGTTAATCATACCATTTCCTATGCCATGGGCCTTTAGTTTAAGTAGTAATCTTTGATGTGGCACTTTGTCAAAGGCTTTTTTAACATCAAAGTAGATTATATCTACTGGTGATCCCTCATCTACCCACTTTGTGATATCTTCAAAAACACATAGCTTGTTTGTTAAGCATGACCTCGCTTTTAGAAACCCATGCTGAGATGCCTTTATCAAGTTATTTTTAAACAGAAAATCAACCAAATGATCTTTAATTAGTCTTTCTAATAGTTTGCAAATCACCGATGTTAAACTCACTGGTCTGTTGGCATCTTACTTGCGATTTGGGAATCCCATCCCATCCAGATGATTTATTATCCTTCACATCCCTTATTTTCTTACCTACAATTTGTGGGGTTACAATTAGTTGTCCTAAATGTTCTGACTCTCTCCCTTCTAACTTAGTCTCTGGTACTAGTAATGCACTAATAGCTTCCCTGGTAAACACCAAACTAAAGTACTCATTTAGGTTTTCTGCCATTAAGAATCCCTATGTTATTTTGTTTCCATCACTACCTTCTAGAGGACCGACCTTACCTCAGCTTTCTGTTTACTTCGAACATACGCATAAAAACTCTTGGTTTCATGTTTTATATTAAAAGCTAAATTGTTGTTCATAGCTTCTCTTTGAATTTATAATTTCAGCTGTAGCTTGGTTAAGTGCTTGTTTATAAATGGTTTAGTCTTCTTCACTTCCAGTATGCCTATATGATTTCCATCCAGCTACGCTACGTTATGTCACATTTCAGTACACATCATTCGAACACCAACTCATCTTCTACAGGAAGCATTCAGCCACGTTTCAATTAGTGTGAGAACCATTTATCTACGATACGTGTTCCTCACTGTCTACAGCCAAGTATTCAAGTAAGCATGCACATGTACAATCAAATCACTCAGCGTAGGCAAACATATCCCTCAAACCTTCTACATACATCAAACATTCTGTTATAGTAAGGTTTCTTCAGACGCTGAGAATCTCCGTTCCCATGCACTCAACCGCTTCCTTCTGGCAGCCGCGGTCAGTCCTCGGTGCGAGCTGTATTATACTAATGGACATGTACTTCGTTCCTTCCTTCATTCTGTGTCAGTCTGTCTGCTGGTGTGACACTGAGGGAGCCTGGTTTGACACTGAGTGAGCCTTGTGTGACACTGAGGGAGCCTTGTGTGACACTGAGGGAGCCTGGCGTGACACTGAGGGAGCCTGGTGTGACACTGAGGGAGCCTGGTGTGACACTGAGTGAGCCTTGTGTGACACTGAGGGAGCCTGGTGTGACACTGAGGGAGCCTTGTGTGACACTGGTGTAACTTGTGATATAAGATGATTGGGCAGATATAAGTTATCTCAGCTTATTTGACTTTTTAACTGATGTAGCTTGATTGAGTGTTATGATCATTAATTGCGACTGTGCATTTGTTTTATTGTCTGACAGTCCTACTGAAATGCTCTCGAGGGACAATCAATCGGCTGTTATATGTCTTTACACTGACAACTGAGTGAAAGTAGGCGGGAACGAGTAATTGTTATCATATGTGGCAATCGTAAAGGTATCATAAAAACGTCATGTACCTTCTTTTTGCATTTGCTTTATCGTAAAATCGTAGCCCCAAACTCTTAACTGTATCAAACATATAATGCGTTGTGCGTGCATGCGTGCGTGCGTGCGTGCGTGCGTGTGTGTATGTGTGTGCGGGTGTGTGTGTATGTGTGTAGGGGTGTGTGTGTGCATGTACGTGCGTGCGTGTGCGCGTGTGTTTGCGTGCGTGCATGCATGTGTGCGTGTGTGCATGCGTGTGCGTGTGTATGTGTGCACATTTGTTATTGGGACACTCTGTCGCATAATGTTCAGCCAATAATCTGCATCTCTCTTAAAAAGGTTGCAGAAGAAAGTTACCTTGCTTTACGGAATGGTTTGTTTTAGTAATCTAACGTAAGGTATGATTATATCAGTCTTCGTAATGGATGAGGTCCGGATGTTAACTTACATGAGGATGGAGGTTTCGCTGGTTGTAACGACTTAACAAACATACTGTCGCAGCGATGATGTCATACTTACCACAATTCTCAAACATTCTGGAGAAACTACATAACAACAGATTGGACATGTTCCTTAATAAATGTAACACACTCAGTCCAAGTCAGTATGGCTTTAGATCTAACATGTCACCAACTGAGGCTCTTTTAGATTTGCTAGAAGAAATTACAGCTTCATTAGAATATAATAAGTATACTGTTGGAGTATTTATTGACCTAATGAAGGCCTTTGATACTGTTGATCATGATATACTGTGTAAAAATAAACTGCACGTCTATGGTTTGCGTGGTGTCGCACAGGAATGGATTCAGAGTTATTTAGAAAATAGAAAGCAGTTTGTCAGTTTTAATAACTGTCATTCAGAAATACTAAATTTGTCGTGTGGTGTCCCTCAGGGTTCCATTTTGGGGCCAAAATTATGTATCATGTATATTAATGACATCTGTAAAGTCGCACAAGTGTTCAAGTATATTTTATTTGCTGATGATACAAATCTATTATGTTGTGATAGAGACTTAAATGAACTTGTTCGGATGATAAATGGTGGATTAGAACAACTGCAGACGTGGTTTTCTCTTAACAGATTGTCTCTTAATATATCAAAAACGAATTACATGATTTTTGGTAATCGCAGAATAACTGAAGATATTTGTGTTTCAATAAATAAAGAGAAAATCAATAGAATAAATTCCACAACATTTTTAACATGTAATAACTGATGACAAATTAAACTGGACAAGTCAAATGTTATATTAAATTGTGGTGTTATTATGTATAGAGCCAGTTCCTTGATTAACAAACATGGTATGCATATTTTGTACTATTCTCGTTTCATGCCTTATATTATGCATTGTGCTGAAGTATGGGGTAACACATATGCTACACATATTCATTGTTTAGTTTTATTACAGAAAAGATCAATTTCTGGTGCCTAAAGACTTGATCTATAATCACACAAATTTACTCTTTCATAATTATTATGTTTAAGGCATATCATTATATATTACCAATGAATGTACACAAATTATTCAGAATACATAAATCACGATATTCATCCAGGCATAAATGTAAGTTCAAACAAATCTATGTACGTACTAACTTAAACGTTATGTGTATTTCTGTTACTGGAGTTAAACTTTGGAACCTTCTCGATAATTCACTGATTATTTCAAAACGTGTTATATAGATAGACTGTTGAATAGTTATGTGTTCGAGTCCTAGTCCATTTTGCCAACATAAATTAGATAACTAAATTAAACATCCAGATTGTTTATTGTTATAAAGGTTTTCTTCAATAAATGTCACAATATATTTTTTTATTAAATGTGGAATGGTTACACATGTAAATAGTGTTGTCGCACCTTTTATTGCACTGTTCAGATGATTTATGTATGTAATTAAGCAATTATAAGGGTAAACATGATAAGTATTTTACTTCTTTTACCTTTTTTATGCATTGTAGTAGTAGTTGTAGTAGTAGTAGTAGTAGTAGTAGTAGTAGTAGTAGTAGTAGTAGTAGTAGTAGTAGTAGTAGTAGTAGTAGTAGTAGTAGTAGTAGTAGTAATAGTAGTAGTAGTAGTAGTAGTAGTTGTTGTTGTTGTTGTTGTTGTTGTTGTTGTTGTTGTTGTTGTTGTTGTTGAAATACATTTCAATTTAATTCAATAAGTACTATGATCACTCCGTGGTGATATTTCTTCGCCGTTTCAACGTGTTTAAAGACGCGGCGTTAACAGCCGCAGGTTAACTGCTAATGGCATTATGGCATGCATACAGCATGCAAAAACATATCCAGTATCTCTCCGGTATGGTAGAAAAATCACAAGTCTGAAGCAGACGAGTTGATGCAGATCCCACAAGCACGCTCCCGACTTGACGAGAAAAACGTGGATTGGCAATGAACGGAATGAACAACGACGGTACAAAAACCAGCGAGGCATGTGCGTCCGTGTATGCGTGCGTACTCGAGTGGGTAGTGTGCGTTTTTGTTTGGCTGCGTGGGTGTGTGTACATGTGTACTTGCGTGCGCGCGTGTGTGCGTGTATGCGTGTGTGCGTGCGTGAGTATGTGTGTGAGTGAGTGAGAATGTGTGGCAGGGACCGTCTGCGCGTGTCCGCGTGTCTTTGTAGTCATATGTTTTGTATGCGTGCGTGCGTGCGTGCGTGCGTGCGTGCATGCGAGCATGCGTTGGTACACAAGTATTCATCTGGGTGTTGGACTGTGGGTGTGGTAGTACGCGCACGCGCGGTGTGTGTATGCGTGCATGCGCGATTGTGTGTGTGTGCAAGTAATCTTGGACCTTTTCCTTCTGAACTCCCACTTAACAACCAAATAGGTCCGGACACTATCAACTGACGTTCTACCACGAACGAACTCTACAGTCAGCGCAATGATGATGTCAACTGGTCTATTCCGTCGCAACTGCGTGACAGTGTCCTTTCATGACGCACCGTCAATGTCGGGTCATTCCGCATCTTTTAACAGTAAAACATAAATACGTCGACGTCATATGGTGCTTGAGCTAACCTTTAACACGAGGCAGTAAATGTCTGCTCCTCTTGCATATATATATATATATATATATATATATATATATATATATATATATATATATATATATATATATATATATATTATCTGTTTGCATTACGTTGGACAAATGTTATTACTGGCATTAACGTTGTTTAAACTGAAAATTGTTTTAATTTTGAATATATATGTCTACTTATTGATTATCTGTCACACGTCGCGCTTAGGGTAAACAAATAAGTTTTTATATAGCGCAGTATCCAATCCTCGTGATTGCTCAAAGCGCTTTGCACTTTACACAACCCTGACAGACCTGTTCAACCAGACCCAATCTCAACTTCTCTGGGAAGAATCTAGCCGTATGCTACAATTAATGCGCGAAGGCTGCACATAAACATATCCTCCATTGTCTATAGCCAGATACTCATTTATATAGCCGAGTGAATTGGAGTAATATAGAGTAATTTTGTTCTGAAAGGGCATTTTCAGTCGTCAAAAGGCAAAGCTGTAAAATGGCAATATATAAAGAAAAATCTTGAGATGAAATATTACGCGCTTTCTCTTACAAAAACAACTCTTTAATATGAGACTGTGAACTAGGGTCAACTACATGAAATGACGATCTACTAGTGACAACCCACTTTTTTATTTTCATAATACATTTTGAAGGAAAGACTGCCTACTAAAATTAGATACAAATATCGCACATAAATGACAATGCTAAAGGGAGAGTGCCAACTCCTCTGCCCATAACTGGCAGAGGAGTCATTTGTACGGGATGTCTGCTGTCTAGAACGTGGAAACGTTAAACATTAAAAGGTACTGGAGTTAACTTTTGACATTGGATGTTTTGTTTACCATTTTAACGTGTTGCAAGCTGAAACTGTCAAAGTAACTAAACATACATTGGCGAGCAGTATACCTTCAACGTGCATGTTGTTGTCCCCAAAGTACGTAATATTAAATAAAACAATAAAAAAAAAGTAAGAGCTGGCAGAATAACTATACGAGAAGCGTCGTTATCAGTACTTGCCATATATTCTGTAATGTCTCTATCTACTGGATACGAAGGGCCGTTTTCTTGGTACCAAACGATATATTTTTGTTTATGCATGTTTTCAGTAAGCTCCTTTCAAATGATGTCATATGATAATGCTACTAGAAAAGGAACAATTTGACCTTGACGGACGTCAATCGCATGACAGTGCTTGTGGCAAAGGCAAGCAATGGTGTATTCTGTACACGTCAATTGCGTGTCCCTGATCCGGCCATTGTGTGTCCTGTATCCGTCCAGTGTATGTATTGCGTGTACTGGATCCGTCATTTGTGTGGACTGGATCCGTCCATTGCTTTTAGGTGTGCCTTCATCCGAATCAAGTCAGATTCTAAAGATTGTACGCGTTAATCCAATTCAATTTTTCAGATCATTAATTATTGTAAAAATGCATTTGAACAAAATACAAAATAAATAGTTATTTAAATGTCTTAATGTTTGGTAAACTATTGCGTCTATTTTGCATTTTAGCTACGTAATTTGTAGTTATTTCTATCTTAATTATTTTGATTTCAGGTAAGTTTTATAATGTAGAGGATCTGTGCGTGCGGCTTGTCCCTTTATAGTAGTAGTAATAGTAGTAGTAGTAAGACTAGTATTTCATAGTCGGCATATCACTCCGTCAGTCGAAGACAGTCGTAGTTATTCTTGGAAAAAGTCCATCAGAGAACTTGTTTTGGCTGATGAGTAATTGAAAGAGGCGGCAGTTGCTTTAAAAGTATCGCAAAAAGTATATAGGTCTCATAAAACACACAGGTAGAGAGTGTGAGAATATATGTACCAAAGTGCAGCAAGAGGTCGTGTTGGTAATAAATGCGCACCTGGGAAGCGGAGACCCTGCATCTCGTCATCCATTGCGGTTTGGTGCCTTTGCGCAAGATTGATTCTCTTTTCTTTTGCATCTTGCCTTTCTTCTTCAGCTAGGATGTCTAGTGACGTTGATGGTGATGTCTCTCTAAGCAGTTATGCAGTTTTTATTCGTCAGCAGTTCGTTCTCATTGGCTGACCTCCAAGCCATTAGTTTAGTCTATTGCTCTCTTGTGTCCTTTTGTTCCTCTTCTATATACACGCAAACCAATCTGCAAATCGTCGGCATAAGACACCAGTAGCGGCGGAGGATATCAGTCGTCGTTTCAGCCGTTGGAAGTGGGAGGTAAGTTTAGGATTACTGAACACTTTATTCGAGCTGGTTCTCTCTTAATATATCCCAGACTTTTGTTGCCAAGCTCAGTACAAGTAACGTTCAATGACGTCATCGTAGCTGCTCTCGGTGCGATTGATTGCAGTTTTTGGTCTGCCGCATCCAGATGGTTTATTTATGTTTGTACTCTTCGGTTTGCCTCCCTGCTAAAACTATTGAGATGAATGAGTGAATGAAATTTATTTCCAAATGAATAATTCAATACAAAGAAAAATACATTGAATATGCAATAACATGAAAACAGGTGGACATGGAAATGGGTGAAGATGGAAGTTTCGTACTTACCAATCACTCCCCCATACTTTAGACATGGCTGGTGTACTACCCCAGTTGCAACTTACAAGACCGCAAGTCATTGTCAAGCTAAGACATAACTGTAAATACACCAAAGATCATAACATTGTATAAGAACTTATGAATACTGTTTCAGTTATTTGTCACAGGGTTTGGTGTCGTCGAAATGTGTTTAACTACATAGTGACATGCAATCTTAATGTAGATTCAAGATATCATTCACATGCAGTTATTTTTTTAATTGGGGAGCACCACACCATGCCCTCTGTGGCATTGAAAATATAGTTTTAATAACGCATTGCTTCACTAAATTATGAACTAATCATGCTTTCATATGCTTGACCATATTTGACCTCTCTTTTCCGACATCCTTGACACGCCACTGGTTATCTATTACAGCGAGCGGTACTTGAAGAAAAACGTTTTTTATGTGTTATTTTTTAATTCAGGGTTGTCCCCTTTAACGACAAGTCAGTAATATATTAGTAATAATAACTTTTGTGTTTTCAGATACTGTTTTCTGTAACCATGGCCAAGCTTCTTATAGCACTGGTGGTGCTAGGTGTCGCCTATGCCGTGCGAGGTAGGAGACTTACGAGGATGTCTAACGCAACTGTTCAGTTCATGTACAGTAGTCACGCACTTGTAACATTTGAATATATTACGTAATATTGTTTTCGTACCCAAAAGTAAATAATTCAATTAACAAACATTTCGTTTCATATATATATATATATATATATATATATATATATATATATATATATATATATATAATATATAATAAAATATAATATAATATAATATAATACATAAATATATAATATTTTACTAATTATGCATGTATGTATTATGTTTAGTGTGATAGTGGTTGTAAATTATTTATATAAATAACTTGCTTCTTATTACAGAATGTGGGTTGTACCAAGACAATTAGGCCAAATGTATTTATTTATTTGTTAATTTATTACCTTTCCCTTGAATGATACATTTTGTCACGCGTTTAGTTGATACTTAGTCACATTTACCACTACAGTTCGTTGATATTAATATAAGTTGTAACGTTTTATCAACATAATTATGTAATTATAGTTTAGAAGTTTTATCAAACAAGATATTACTTTCAACTGTTTGCATATCATGTAAAAGAAATCGAATATTGCTATTTAGTTAACTATCTTCACCAGAAAAGACAATGTTTAAACAAACATTTTGCATTTCAAATATATCAATACGTTTCATTCCACATATATTTGTATACGCACGTACGTGCATATGTGTGTGCGTGTGTGTATCCGCGTATGTGTGCGCGTATGTGTGCCTTTGCGGTTGTTTGCATGTGTGTTTGACAATGCACATAGATTTGCTCCAGCTACTCCACATTGGGCTTTTTACTCGATCAATATTTGTCGTAATCTTGCACCATGGATAAAAGTATAACGACATCTGTATTGCATGTATTGATGGGAATATTTGACACTCTTGGTTGTTAACCCTCTTTATGGAACCTTTGACAATATGATCGAACTCATACTGTGTACTATTCGAATGTTTGTATAGTTTCTATAATAAAACATCATCATCAATGCAACTTATAGCATGCGTCCGCCGTATTTACCAATTGTAGCAAAACGTCCCTTTACTTTCCGTGTCTAGCCGACTGTGGTTTGGATTCGTGCCGCGGCAAGGCGGCCGGGAAGCGTTACCTCAGCCTCTGCCGTCCCGGCAACAACTACTACACCTGCAGCGGAAGCCAACTAAGCTTCGGTAGATGCGGCAACTGGAACCAGTGCGTGAACGGCTTCGGGTCCTGCGGTGAGTGGCCGTGATGACAGGGTATGATATTATAATGGATGTTGAAGTAGTATTTATCATTTATCGTTGGAAAGATTGTATATGTTAAAAGTAACTAAAATAGATGATATAGTGTCGAAAATATGATATTAGTAATATATATATATATATATATATATATATATATATATATATATATATATATATATATTACTAACTGATATTTTCGACACTATATCATCTATTTTAGTTACTTTTAACATATACAATCTTTCCAACGATAAATGATAAATACTACTTCAACATCCATTATAATATCATACCCTGTCATCAATGAAATATACATACTGATTCCAACGATAAATGAAAAAAATATATATATATATATATATATATATATATATATATATATATATATATATATATATATATATATATATATATGGGAAAGTCCGGTAATATGAGCCACCTGATAATATGGGCCACCTCCTAACTCAGAAATGGATGGTACAACAAACGTTGCCATCTATCGTTTACATACTGCGGAGCAGACCGCCAAAAGTTGGAGTGGTAAGACGACAAAATATACAAATATGTACGTTAACATTTCATAATATTTCTTACAATTTCCCTATTTTGGGTGAATGCATATAAATCATATATTTTTTAATTTATATCAACATGAAAGACTTATGACGACTTAGTTAATATGTGTCAGTTTGTGGTATGCGCGTAATGCAAATAACATCGAATAAATGTCCCGCCTGTAGCATAAAAGGAAGTGATATACATACCTTCTGGATACTATGACGTTCAGGTAATATGAGCATAATAGTGATATTACGTTTGCTGATTAATATCGCAGTGAGATCCAGTCGAGTGCATTTGAGAAGATCGCGCCATCCCCCAAATCCCACAGGAAAGCGGGAGCTAAGAAAAGGAAGGTAGCTCATGCTAAAATCCTCACCGGCTCCCTTCATCAATCACAACTTGAAGCACGTGAACCCGGTACATCCAAAACAGATCTTAAGTCAGTACCAGAAGCTTACCAAGCTAGAACGAAGAAACCCAAACGCAAACGGTCGTCTACAAATAGTTGTACAGAACACCAGGCGACAAAGACTGTGACACGGTTAGGAAACACTGCCAGTGATGACGTGAATCGCGTCGCCGAAAACCCGATATGTTCATAATGCCATGAATGTGTAATAAGTGCGATAAATGGATGACGTGGCATGCTATGGAGCTGGGTAAAGGGTGAGGGTATTCAAATGTGATTTGTGTTAAGTTCTCGACAAGGCTGTTCTGGATACTGTTGTCATCAGCACACTGTGCATCTCCGAACAACGTTTATTGTAGTGTGTGTGTGTGTGTGTGTGTGTGTGTGTGTGTGTGTGTGTGTGTGTGTGTGTGTGTGTGTGTGTGTTTTGTGTGTGTGTGTGTGTGTGTGTGTGTGTGTGTGTGTGGGTGTGTGTGTGTGTGTGTGTGTGTGTGTGTGTGTGTGTGTGTGTGTGTGTGTGTGTGTGTGTGTGTGTGTGTGTGTGTGTGTGTGTGTGTGTGTGTGTGTGTGTGTGTGTGTATAATTATGTGTGTGTGTGTGTGTGTGTGTGTGTGTGTGTGCGCGCGCACAACACTTGTTTTAATATGAGCCATGCAATAATGCACACAGCAATTGTTTATCACGGTACCTTTCACGTTATAGTTTCACAGAGTGCATAACTAGTCATCTCCATAATATCAGTGTGAAAAAAGTGGATTCTATTACCAGAATTTCGCATATATATATATATATATATATATATATATATATATATATATATATATATATTTGTGTGTGTGTGTGTGTGTGTGTGTGTGTGTGAGTGTGTGTGTATAACTAATTTATATAATTTATATAAATTGAATAATTTGTATGCAATTGTCCACGTATGCAACATTTCCAAAATCAGACGCTATGTCACTAACCAAACCCGGAAGCGACAGAAGTCATACATACGTTTATCACTACAACAGTCTTGAAGTTGGAAATTGACTGCCTCAGAAACTAGTGCAACAACTGCAGAAAGTGGAGAACTGGACTTTGCCAAGGACGCTAAGACATTCTGACACATTGTGCGAGTAGAATCATACATCAACTATTGTCTAGACCAACGCCAGCCACCCGCTACGCTCGAGCGAAATATGAGTCTCATGGCTCTTGTGGCAAGGCGTCACTGGTGTGACCGAGCGTTTTGCGTGGCTGCCCCAACGCTGTGAAAATAGCTGTAACGACATCTGACATCAACAACAATGTCGAATGCTGCTGTTAATTATTAACTCAAGAGTTGCATGTTTTTCGATATCATTCTGTAGGGCGCCGTAAGCAACGATTGTTGGAACAGCGCATTATCACTGTCAACAATTACAATAATATAGTTAACTAACAATATGTTCATGTACACTGTCCGTTCGCTGCCACAGATGGGACCATGTCACGCCAGCACTCAGACACTGCACTGGCTTCCCGTGAATAAAAACATGCATTATGCAATTGTACCACTGACATATTATGCTTCACACGGACTGGCACCGGCTTACTTCACCGACCGACTTTACACGTAGAAAGGACTAGCCGAGCATTGTGGACACCTACACACAAAGGCTTTACGTGCCACCATCTCACAGCCGACATGGCCTCAGAACTTTCTCGGCATCTGCTCTGCGACCGGGATTTTACCTCCAAGAGAGACGTAGACAACCTGTTACATTATGACTTTCAGAAGACATAAAAATGCATATTTTCCGGGCTGTTTATGCAACATATGTATAAGCTGTCAGTTTATGTAATTAATTAATTAATATTATTTATTATCTTGTATACGATTTTAGACTAATGTTACGCAATATCTTAAATTATTTAATCTCAGTATTATATATTTAACTGTAATTATTTAGCTGTAACGTGTAAATATGTTAAAATTAGTTTATTGATATAATAAATATTATTGTCATTTATTTTAGCTAATTTAATACAATTAATGTTATGTAACTTACTAATGTATGTTTCTATATATTATTTTTTATTATTATTACTATTATAATAATAATATAGTAGTAGTAGTAGTAGTAGTAGTAGTAGTAGTAGTAGTAGTAGTAGTAGTAGTAGTAGTAGTAGTAGTAGTAGTAGTAGTAGTAGTAGTAATATTGGCTGAATTACCGATAACTAGCTTAGCAATATTATTGTCATTTATTTTAGCTTATTTAATACAATTAATGTTATGTAACTTACTAATGTATGTTTCTATATATTATATTTATTATTATTACTATTATAATAATAATATATAGTAGTAGTAGTAGTAGTAGTAGTAGTAGTAGTAGTAGTAGTAGTAGTAGTAGTAGTAGTAGTAGTAGTAGTAGTAGTAGTAAATAGTAGTAGTAACAATACCAGTAGTAATACTAGTAGTAATGAAATTATTATAATTGTTATCATCATTAATATTACTATTATTATCATAATCATCACCATCATAAGTATAATAATATTAATTATTATTATTATTATTATTATTATTAATATTACTACTACCAACACTACTAGTAGTAGTAGTAGTAGTAGTAGTAGTAGTAGTAGTAGTAGTAGTAGTAGTAGTAGTAGTAGTAGTAGTAGTAGTAGTAGTAGTTGTTATTGTTATTACTAGTACTATTATTATTATTATCATTATCATTATCAATATCGCTACTATTATTATTAGCATTATTATCATCGTCGTCATCATACGTATCATTATTATTAACAGTATTATAATTATCTATCTAGGTATGTGTGCTGACACGTGTGCCGGTAAGCCTGACGGCAAGTACCAGTCGTACAGAAAGAAGAGGCCGTACTACTACAGTTGCGAGGGCGGTCAGTTGTACTACCAGCAGTGTCAGCCCTTCCAGATCTTCAACAGCTGGACCAAAACATGCGGTACGTGAACTGTTGTACGGAGACTTGTACATGTGTAAACATTCCGGTAATCCAAAAACAATTTGGGTAGAATCGATGCCTCGTCAAAAACATAAACAAATTGCAGTGATAAGCTGACATAGCTATATGTCTATAAGTGACGGAAGTGCTACATTCACTACAAGGAATATGTGTACAGACATGGTTCCTATTCTTTCTATTACAAAGACTCGTTAGAACATATTACGCATTAGTGAATCGCAAATATAATAAACCAGTTCTCTTATTATATTCTTAAAACAACTGAAAATGTATCTAGATAGCAGAATTTGTCCACATTTTATGTTCAAAGTGGAGTACTACACCATTGTTTTTTCAATCAAATTATTGCAAATTGACTCATTTTGTAATGCTCAAAACCAATTAGTTTAATACTCCCCCTTAATTTAGCACTGCATCAGCATTCATCTGCGACCAAACACGGGATGTTCGGGCGTAAAGACTGTGTAAGCAGACGACACGTTTGTGTGTGTCGCTATTGTAACACAGGCAGCTGTGGACCAAGGCTGAATTACCGATAACTAACTTAGCAACGGAAACCGTCAACACTGTTTACACTAATATCCTACTTCAGCGAATCGCATTTCAACACGCGAGCATCATCGTGTTATATAGTTGGAAAATGACAGGGTGTTCAGTCCAGGATAATCGTGAGTTGATGGGTGCATTATATACTATACATGACGTCTACCCGAGAGAGTGGTTGGCAGGAGACGAGAAGCAGCGATGGTTTGGCTCAAGATAATTGAAAGAGGCGGGGCTTCGACAGGACGAAACCCTTTTATCATTCAAACAAACTATATGCTGGAAAACTATCAGCCAATGATTGATTGGGGCAACAAGGTAAACACTACGTGGGGAGCGGTGGTCGCGCGGTAGAGCGCCGTTTCGATACTTAGGCAATTTCGTTCACCCCGCATTGCCTGTGTTTTTCGGAAGTGACACTAAAGCCCTTCCATCTGGTGTCTATGCCAGGGAAGCAAAAGATCCCCCACAGGAGGTAAATGTGTAATTCTAGAGACGACAACTCCTGCGTTCGCCCAAATTTGGGCTGTTTGCAAGAAACACTAATAAGCATGCTGGTTCAATGTGTGACAATTATCGTTACAGGTGTTTTTTTTACAGTTATGACATGTGTTGAATATAATTAGGATTGTGGAACATCGCTTTCTGCGCTTCTGGCTTTGCGTTCTCGTGTGTGTGTGTGTGTGTGTGTGTGTGTGTGGTGGTTGTGCGTGCGTTGCGTGCGTTGCGTGTGCTTGCGTGTGCGTGCGTGTGCGTGTGCGTGTGCGTGTGCGTGTGCGTGCGTGTCGTGTGCGTGTGCGTGTGCGTGTGCGTGTGCGTGTGCGTGTGCGTGTGCGTGTGCGTGTGCGTGTGCGTGTGCGTGTGCGTGTGCGTGTGCGTGTGCGTGTGCGTGTGCGTGTGCGTGTGCGTGTCGTGTGCGTGTGCGTGTGCGTGTGCGTGTGCGTGTGCGTGTGCGTGTGCGTGTGCGTGTGCGTGTGCGTGTGCGTGTGCGTGTGCGTGTGCGTGAGCGTGTGCGTGTGCGTGTGCGTGTGCGTGTGCGGCCGGTGCGTGCGTGCCTGTGCGCGTGACCGATGCGTGTGCGTTGCGCTGAGCGTGAGCGGTGCGTGTCGTCTTGCGTACGCGACGTGCGTGCGTGTCGTCGTGCCGGACCGACCGATCGACCGATCGACCGATCGATCGACGATCGATCGATCGACCGACGATCTGATTGATTGATTGATTGATTGATTGGTTGATTGTTGATTGATTGATTGATTGATTGATTGATTGATTGATTGATTGATTGATTGATTGATGATTGATTGATTGATTGATTGATTGATGATTGATATGACTATGATTGATTGATATGATTGATTGATTGATTGATTGATTGATTGATTGATTGATTGATTGATTGATTGATTGATTGATTGATTGATTATTATTATTGATTGATTGATTGATTGATTGATTGATTGATTGATTGATTGATTGATTGATTGATTGATTGATTGATTGATTGATTGATTGATTGATTGATTGATTGATTGATTGATTGATTGATTGATTGATTGATTGATTGATTGATTGATTGATTGATTGATTGATTGATTGATTGATTGATTGATTGATTGATTGATTGATTGATTGATTGATTGATTGATTGATTGATTGATTGATTGATCGATTGATTGATTGATTGATTGATTGATTGATTGATTGATTGATTGATTGATTGATCGATTGATCGATTGATCGATTGATCGATTGATCGATTGATCGATTGATCGATTGATCGATTGATCGATTGATCGATTGATCGATTGATCGATTGGTCGATTGGTCGATTGATCGATTGATCGATTGATTGATTGCATGAGTGAATGCGTGCGTGCGTTGTGTTTTGCGCGCGTGTTCATGTGTGTGTTTGAGTGAATGCATGAGTGCGTGCGTGCGTGCGTGCGTCCGTGCGTGCGTGCGTGCGTGCGTGCGTGCGTGCATAAGAGAATGCCTACATACGCAAGTATATGCGTCTGTGTGCGTTTGCGTATGGGTGCGTGCTTGCGTGTGCCAACGTACGTGTACGATACACTTATACGTCACCCAACTGCAAACAATAAAGAAGCCTCTCTGTCGGACAGAATGCTTCGAGGGCGTGTGTAGGTCGGGTGACGGGTGGAAAGACTCGTTCTGTCGCGGCCGTGGGTGGAGGGTGTACTGTCAGGACGGCTACCCCCGGCTCTACGCCGACTGCCCGGCTGACAAGCCGTACGTGAGTTGCCGCAACGGCCATGAATGCATTGCCACGTGCGAAAATGACTGGGGCATGTGCTGCGGACATTTCCATTTCTTCTAGAACGTCAACTACAGGGCGAATGGAGACGTATTCACAGGTGATTCTAGCAAAAGACAATTATTATTATTATTATTATTAAATTCATAGTTTTGTATTTGAACTTGTGCCAAATCAAGACGCACTTCAGTTGTATTTCATTACAATTTGCAAGTTGATTCTGGATTCAGAGAGAACACTCGATTCTTGATTGTGAACCATTGACCTGAGACTTGACATAACTTGTCTTCAATGCAAGTTGCGTCATTCTCTGTCTTTGGTGTAGCCTAGTGAGAAATGAATATCGTTGACTGTATGTAGATAATGCCTACCGGAATCATCAATAATAATGTGGCTATATTGGCATTGATATTATTTGCATTTATAATAGTCCAGCCGATATGTGAATGAATTGTGCGTTTTATGATACAAGTGTGAAATTTGGCACAAACGTAGAACACATAAATACAATAATATTTGGATATAGGGCCATCTCAAATTTCGCTCGGAAAGGCATTGGCGGCCATTTTCTAAGATGGCCGCCGCAAACCTATTTTCTCATATCTTAGTAACTACGTCAAGTAAATCAGTCCTTTTGGTATTGAAACCTAGATGTTCGTAGACAGCCATTTCATATGTATTACTTTTTACCTTCTCCGACATTAACATCCGCCATTTTTAAAGATAGCGGCCGCCAAGACTAATAACCATATATCTCATGACCTACGCGACCTAGAGAGCTACTTTTATGGTCAAAATATAGGTAACTAGACAGCCGACTCCACTATATTAAAATATTTTTATTTGACCTTTGTTGACCTTCGTATCCGCCATTTTATAAAAATGACGTCCGCTAAAACGAATTTTGTACACACATTTACAATGCTTCAGTCAGAACCGCTACATTTGTGTCTATATGTAAGTTTTTCAAAGTAACGATTTCAAATATGTTACATATGACCTTCTCCAATATTAATATCCGCCATTTTTAAAGATGGCGCCTTTCAAAGCCAAACTTCTTCACATCTTGAGAACTAAACCACCTAGAGAGAAAACATTGTCGTTATAATTAAGATTTTTCGTGCTGCTATTTTAAATATGCTACTTTTGATCCTATCGGACATTCGTATCGGTCTTTTTCAAGATGGCGACTAAAAATGGCGGTTATTTTCTATAATGGCTATCAACAAACGCTATTTACTAGCTAGCCTATATTCACGAGAGGAGTATCAGAAGTCGTTCCCTCTCTTGATGTTTAGAAAAGTTTACGTTAACTCCGAAACGCCTCACAGTTTTAACTCATTGTTTATTTTATTTTGCGTTGTTTGATTCCATGTTTTGTGATATGTCAACAGAAACATTCAACAGCAGAAACTTACTATGTCGTCTGTGACAGTTCAGCATTCCTGTAACACATGTGTGTATGTAACACGATAAGTGTATACACATTGTCCATGACCCAAATGTCCTATGGAAAACGTAACAGTTACTAATTACTGGACGTCCTAATGTTTACTGTGTCGCACATTAGCTATGAGCACACAGTCCACCACAGTAGCAAAGAGCAGTGCATTGAAGTCCTGCCTTGAGGCACTTACATAGTCCCATGCATCCCTTCTTGCAACCACAGCGCAGTAGTTCTCGACAAGCTTGTGTCGCTTCAGGAAGAGTTGTCCAATATATTTCCCAACCACCATTTTCATTCCTGTTCCACCCCCATTCACTTGGAGATGGAAGCTCCGGAGTCGCGATCATCGTCTGTGCCCAACAGTGGCCGGCTTAGTATGCAGCCCGCTTTGTGTGCTGGAGAAGTGCTGCTTGTGCCGGAGGAAGACCGTCAATAGCTCTACCTTTCTCTGTGAACAGCTGCTTCGTCGCTCCACTGGTAAATTCCTGGCTGCTAATACGGTCGTACAGCAGGACTACAAATCGTTCCAGTGGACCCAGCCAATTGTATACGGTCTCCGGGGTAGCAGCCAAGGCACAGAAAACTGGTGTGACTTCGTCATAGGCATTCCACATGTCCCATGCAGTGCGTTTGCCCCTGCCTCCAAAACATGACACCGTGTCACAACCAGTGAAGGCATGAAACATTGGCAAAGCAACATAACGATCAGGACCCAGTGCGTCGGCCATCTCGTGGGCCGGTAAATATCGAAACTTCTTTCCAGCACCAAAGGCAATCCACAGTTCGGCGATGTTGAGGCGCTGAGCTGATGCCACTGCAAGAACAACCACGTCCGTGTCAACTGTCCGAATGGATACCTTGTTATACCCTTGTTTCACAGCATCTTCCAGGTGGAGTAGGATTCGCGTGTCCGCTTCTTCATGGGTGCATGGAGCAAGGCCTGACACGTCTAGGGACTGAGTACACAGCACACCAGTGTGACATGTGCTGATGACTTGTTTGTCGGTAGCAATGGTAGCTGGCGGGTACCATTCCCTCTCCGTGTTCGTGTTTCGGCTTTCAAGCTATCTGCGATATATTCATCCCACACAACATCTAGTATGTTCACGTGTTGCAGTTGCGATGTGATGTACAGCAGGAACACATGGGTCGCGTAATCGGAAAATGTCTTTGCAAAACCCGGTCGAAGCGTGTTAATGATTGCAGCCCCATCAAGCAGGATGACTTGTACGACAGGAGTGGGGGAAATGTCTTGTGCAGGAACGAGATATTCCAAGCAGTCGACCAGATCATACTTTGTTCCTGTCCGCAGTTTCCCCATTTGTGATAAAGCAGGTGGATACGCTTGATTTTCATGTTGAAAGAACTGATCGAGATCACCACTCCGTATTTGCGACGCTATGTACAACCTGGAGAACAGAGAACAGTCATTCTTTAGTGATGACCGCTGTAGTTGTGCTCTTGATTTCTCTCGCACTGGTGGCCGGCTGAACAGTGGTAGGTTATTTCTATTGATTGGATCTGTAATGGGCTTTGTTTGGTTGACAAGGCGCTCGTTGACGTAGGTGTCATACTGCTCTTGTCCGAGAGATTTGATCTGACGCCATGTGTCAATCACAGCTGGATCTGCAAGGTTTCTGCTATCAAGTACAAGCAAATCCTTGCTGTTCTCAGCGAATGGATTTCCCATCTCTTCTATTACATCAGTTAATGACGTGATATCTCGTCCGAATGTCATCTGTGCATGTTTCGTCTGCTCGTGATGCCGGAAATCTGTTTTCTTTTTCTTCATGGTTGAAACCTCAAATTCTCCAATCAGACGTGCCATTTCAGGGCCAGTCACCATCCAACGCCGCAGTGCTGCAGGGTTCTCAGTCAGACCCACTTTTTTTGGCATTGCGTAAAGTCTCTCTAACTGGAGGCATGCCGCAGAAGAAACATATTTTGGTGGAAGGAGGTGTTTCTTCTATAGACCGACGGGTGAACTTCTTGGAAGCAGCTGTATTGTCCTCAATGCGAGATTTCCTCTTCTCTGCTCGCTCAAGTTTTGTCTCGTTGAATTGTAATCGATAAGAGTCATGCCATTTGGTTTGGTGCTGTCGGAAGGTTACCACAATGCCCACACCAT
>JAODUO010000100.1:762500-865309 GCA_025642075.2 Ridgeia piscesae | reverse complement strand
TTTGACCCCATGTCTGGACCCATCTGATATACTACTCTTTTGAATATGCCCCCCTGGTTTTGAAGTGTTGTTATTGTAATGTATTTGATCATGTGTATTTGAAATTTTTAAATGCCTCTTATTTGTATTTGATTCAGAAACCATACATTAAATTATTAATCCAGCATTAAATGATTCATCCAATACCTGAGAAAGTCGTCTAATTATTAATAACAATAACATCTGGATAGTGGATAGCAGTAATCAGTTAGAACATTAGTGACACAACAACAGAATATTCATTTTAAAGTAATCGTGAAAGTAATCATGCTTACATTCTAAAGTAATCGTACTCGTACTCGAGTATATTGTAAAGTAATCGTACTCGTACTCGAGTACATTTGTTTTCTGAGTACTCGTACTCATGCATGTTCAAAGTAATCGTACTCGTACTCGAGTACATTTGTATTGTACTCACTCCATCTCTGCACTCCACTATAACATTCCTGTCACAAAATGACAATAGCATTTATCGCTACATTGTTTGTGTCATGTTGTATTTTATATTAAGTGCTTTAATTTATATTATCCAATAAACACAAATGTTGGCACCTCAAAATATTAAACGAACAGGAATATCTATGACAATGTATATTGCAGAGATGGAGTAATCGTACTCGTGTACTCATACTCATACTCATACTCGAGTACAAGTACTTTTTGAGTACTCGTACTCGAGTACGAAGGAAAGTAATCGTATTCGTACTCGAGTACATTACCAAAGTAATCGTACTCACGATTACATATTTTTCATATGAACAGTTGCAAGCAAATATATTAGACAGATAAAATGGCAATATTAGAAGTAATCTAATAAATGTAATAATAATCAAGGTATTAATTTTCTATTACTGTTGAGCATTTCAGTTAAATAAATATTCAGTCAGATTTCCCTAATTAATACCTTCTCTTCCCAGAGAAGCACAAAGTACAAGTTATATTGTGACAGTCCCTGGGAAGCACTGCTGGAGATAAGCATCCCCTAACATCTTGCTTTGTAATTTTAGAAGCCAGGCCATATGCCCCACCTGTACTGTTTGCTCTGTCAGTATGGTGTGAATGACTGGTCATATTTCCAACATCCAGAATCCTGACTGTGTCTGGGCAGTTAGCTGCTAAATCCCTGTCTAGTATTATGTTTAATTAAGTGCAAACTGTAAACCTGTCTAAATCCACAACTATTCTGTGTTTGTCCCATCCAGACATGGGGTCAAATACATTGAAATTTATATTTAAATACAAATATTCTTGAGGGATTACAAATACTTTGTATTTAAATACGAATACATTGAAAAGTATCTCAAATACTTTTTCATATATTTTTCAAATACTTTTCATTTTGTATTACTATGTAAATATAAGAAAAGCAACACATATATTGAGACATCTAGTTTATAGGCATAATTAGTGTTTTGCTCATATGATGACAGGCAGACCAGTGCTAGAGAGTATTGTTATTGCTAACTGCATCACAGTGACATCTGACTGAAAGACGTAAAGGCCAAAATATATTGTTTGTATGTTAAGCCATAATAATATAATGCCTATGTTGCCCTCAGAAGAGACACTGCTAATCATTGCTAATGTTGTGAGGAAGGCTCAACTTCAAAGTCAGCCAGGAAACCAGAATAAACTGGTGCCAATTTGAAGCCTGACTAAAGAACAAAAGGGGATATTGACCTATGGTCACTGTTAGGTATTAATCCATCCTCTGGCTCTGAGCAATCACAAGTTGTGGTCACTGCAGGGCCATGGGGGAAGCCTGCTGTTAAGTGTCTTCATCAGTAATTAGCAATGTTGGGTGAAGTTGCAGTGCATTAAGGTAATCAGTTTGGCAGGCATTACATGTGACAGTGAAAAAGAAATGTTGATACTGACAATGTATTTGAAAAAATATTTGAAAAAGTCAAATACTTTAGGAAAGTATTTAAATACAAATACTTTTAATTCCTAAACATCAAATACAAATACTTAAAACAGTATTTAAATACTTTCAAATACAAATGTATTTGCCCCCATGTCTGGACCCATCTAATATACTACATATTTGAATTGGATACTCTTGAATATGCCCCCCTGGTTTTGGGGTACATGTGACAGTGAAAAAGAAATGTTGATACTGACAATGTATTTGAAAAAATATTTGAAAAAGTCAAATACTTTAGGAAAGTATTTAAATACAAATACTTTTAATTCCTAAACATCAAATACAAATACTTAAAACAGTATTTAAATACTTTCAAATACAAATGTATTTGCCCCCATGTCTGGACCCATCTGATATACTACATATTTGAATTGGATACTCTTTTGAATATGCCCCCCTGGTTTTGAAGTGTTGTTATTGTAATA
Organism: Ridgeia piscesae; assembly: GCA_025642075.2. NCBI lineage: Eukaryota > Metazoa > Annelida > Polychaeta > Sabellida > Siboglinidae > Ridgeia > Ridgeia piscesae. Next base: position 862,918 of record JAODUO010000100.1, on the reverse strand, counting down.
TATTTGATGATGTGTATTTGAAATTTGTAAATGCCTTATATTTGTATTTGATTCAGAAACCATAAATTAAGTTATTAATCCAGCGTTAAATGATTCATCCAATACCTGAGAAAGTCGTCTAATTATTAATAATAATAACACCTGGATAGTGGATAGCTGTAATCAGTTAGAACATTAGTGACACAACAACAGAACAAGAATGACACCTAGGGATTCCATGAAAGTTGCCTTTATGTTAGAAACAGGATATTCATTAAAGTAATCATGAAAGTACTCATGATTACATTGTAAAGTAATCGTACTCGTACTCGAGTATATTGTAAAGTAATCGTACTCGTACTCGAGTACATTTGTTTTCTGAGTACTCGTACTCATGCATGTTCAAAGTAATCGTACTCGTACTCGAGTACATTTGTATTGTACTCATTCCATCTCTGGTATATTGTTAACTGGCAAAATGTCATATTGAGACATCACGCTAATGTGCATGGTGGATCATCTGACTTACTTGCTAAACCATTGGATTAATTTTTTTTAAATTACATTAGTGATTTGCACGACACAATGGTTGAGGTAGAGAATTCCACTCATTGTGGTGGAGAAGAAACTGGTTCCAAATGTTTACCGAGTGTTTACCCGAAGATCTAGTGTTGTATTGGATAGAATGATCTTGTGGGATATCTTCAAGTCCACGTTCCATCTAGTATATTATGCTAGTCTGTTAATAGTTCTTCTTGTTTGCTCAGTGTGTCCCCAATATTTCAAGAAACTACCAATAAAGGCAATAATATTGCAAATTTGCAAAGTGATTTTTTTACAGTACATAAGTTATGTCTCATCACAGCTAATTATTCATCATTTACTGTAAGCCTGTAACATGTCCTAGTATCAATGTTGTATGAGTATCTGAACTGATACAGCACACAGAATTTGTAATTTGTTCTCTCACTGAACAAATAACATGAATGATTGAAAACAACATTCGCAATGCTATTTGTTATGTTTGAATAATATGTTTACTGACAAATATAGCAGTCATGTTGGCACTTGGCACGGTCAACCTGAAAATAGGAACTGCATGCGTAGCTACGAAACTCGAAAGGCAGTACTTTTGAAGTTATTTAGCGAGTGATATCAAAGTGCCTATATTATCGTTCATGCGGATTGACTATGACGTCTACTATCTGGCTTGCATTCAGCTGTTTTGTGTGTGTTATTGACATGTAGCTTTACCTTATTTTTATGCCTCTGTTCATGCAAACCATTCAAAGTAGGATAAAATAAAACAAATAATAATGAATAACAATATCGGACGGCCTAACTCGTTTGGACCTAGTTAGCGGCTCCATGATCCCGTGTACATACCTTCTAGAACGTTAACTGTGGTGGACGTTTACGAACAATATCAGTATGTACATAAGTCATCTCGACAGACATCGCAATGTGCCTAATGGTACAAGATTCAAATAATTTAGATACAGAAGACTTAATAATATTTACTAACCTTCTTGCGCGCTTTGATGACTTGGCTACGGCGACGGATGGATTCGACCGGTAACCCGTTTCGACGACTATCGTTGGTGATTAAATATCGCGCTAATATCGTTTGCACAGCTCCATACTTGAAAACTCGACGTCGCCGACGTTTCTGCGGATCTTGACCCAGTATATACGGTGAGAAACATCCTATTCGAAGCAACGTTCTTCGAACGGATGTCCTTCTTCGAAGTTCGCGTATCTTACAACATTGTGTTTACAACGGCGATAGCATTGACGCACGCAATCGGACACGTGACTTTAAGGCCGGTTCTGCGTGCTGAGTGGTCAGACCACGGTCAGACAACAGGAAGAGGCGCATCATGGACGCCTCTATGAAGCCGATGATTTCAGTAAAATTATCCACTTTGGAATTATTTTACTAATAAACCACTGACGTTAAAAATGTGATTACCGTTCAGAATGGTTGCTTTGTATTAGCTCTTTCACGTGCATAGCACTTAATATTTCCCTTTTGGTTCCCTTTAACTAGTGTGCACAGCCAGTTTAGTTTAAAAAGGCATACATGTCCTTTTTTAATCGTCCAAAAAGAAGTGTCGTTACACAGGCGAAACAATCTGCAGCTGTAGGCACAATAGCAGTAATGGGTGAATTTAATTATTGTTTTTAAATACCCAGCCACCAGTCGAACGAACAGATGTGCGGCGTCTGTTTTGCTTTTTAGTATTACGAAGGTGTGCAACATAAGCTTCTGTCACTTTAGCGTAACACAACTAATACGTCATAGTTATAGTTTGCATGTAATTTATACCATCACCATCATTGTGCAGCCACAGTTTCCCGTGGATGGGCGTAGGTCTCAGCTTACTGCTTCTTACATCTCAATCACGTCTGTTTTTTATCTTACCCAGATGTTTGTTTTTTGTCCCGGTAGGTGATGTTTAGCATATTTCTGTCCATCCCTGTGTGTGCGGCTGCTAGCTTGTTTTGCTTCGACGATGAGTGCCTATGTTTCCGCGCCGCATGTCATTGCTGGAAGTACGCATGAATTGTAGATTTGTCTCTTCGAGCATGTCACAATGTTATCCTTGAACATATCGCGATGCTTAGCGAATGCTGTCCATCTAGCCGTGCTTCTTCTTTGAATCTCATTTTCTTGGTTTTTGTCTCTGGTGCTGTACATCTGTCTCAGGTAGATGTAGCTTCCAACGTTCTCGATCTGGGAGTTATTTATAATTCTTCACATATTCGTGTGTCATTTTCCATTATCACCTTTGTCTTCGACTTGTTAATCTTCAGACCCTAGTTTTCACTTTCATCAGCTAATTACTGTAGCATTTGTTGTAGTTCGTGTGGTATCACATATAAGTATGTCGTAGGCTAAGCGAAGATGGTTAAGATATTCGCCGTCTATTTTCAAGCCTCTGGTTTCCCAAGTCAGTCGTCGGAATATGCTTTCGAGAGCTGCCGTAAATAGCTTGGGCGATATGGTATCTCCCTGTCGTACTCCTCTCTTGATGTTCACCTTGCTGCTTTCTTTGTGTAAGTGGCATTTCATCGAGCTGTTGTTGTAGAATTCCTTCAAGAGTTCGATGTACACATGTTCTACCCCTGTTCTTGAAGCGAGTTCAGTACTGCTTGAGTTTGCATTGAGTCGAAGGCTTTCTCGTCGTCGACGAATGTGATACAGAGTGGGATATTATATTCTCTGCACTTCTCCTTTTGTTGGTTTACGACGTGGATGCTTGCTATCGTAGCTGTTTTCGTCAAGTAGTTTCATGAGTACTTTATAGATGTTTGATAGTATCGGTCTGTAATTCTTGAGGTCTTTCGTATTTCCCTTCTGAAGATTATCACCATCTTAGCGTTTTTCTACGCTATGGGTATTCGTCTTTCTGATAAGCATTTAATGTACAGCTTAGCAAGTGTCTTCGAGGTGGTATTTCCCCCTGCTTTCAATGTCTCGATGTGTATGTGGTCGTTGCCTGTTGCTGTGCCATTCTTCATATCTCATAGTGCTGCTTCCACGTCCGTGACCACGTACTCTGGTACATCGTTTGGGTCAGTGTGGCTTATGGTACTCGGTCCACTGTCGTATAGCTCGGTGTAGAATTCCTGTATTCGTTCTTCGGTCTTGTCTTGATCATGGATTTCTCTACCCTGCTTTTCCAGGAAATGGTTAGTCTGTCTTGGCCTAGCTTCTGCATTCTTCAGACTTTCTTCAAGCTCTTTGATGCCATGATCGTTCCTCGTGTGATATCTTGGTTTCATTTCTGATGTCCTCTCTTGCTTTCTTTTTATGGTTTTGCATACTTCTGCTTACTCTATTCGTTGTTTATCGTTGCCGTTTTCCACCATCGTTTCGTCACCGCGCGCTTATAGGCCAGGCCAAGCCAAACGAATACGTCACCGGTTAAGATGGTGGTGTCTAAGCCATCATGGATTTGGTTAGATTTTTAGACTTTAAGGTCACATTCTGAGTAAACCGCTGACGTTAAAAAATTGAGTATATGTGGAAATTGTTAGTTTGTATAAACTCTATTAAGTGTATGATACGAAACCGTTGCCTTTTTTTGCCCTTTAAACTATTTACATGTTACACGTCATACTCTGGATATAAAAGAACCGAGTTGGCATTGGGCAAACGAATTGATTGGGCAGCTTTAATGTTACTATGGATGCGTGTGGCTTATTTTAAATTAAATTGAAGGTTTGTTGTGTTATGTCCGACATTTGGCCAATATAGTTTTCTCAACTCGGGCATGGCATGAACGATATTAGAGTTGCCTATCCCGTCGTATTGGCGGATTACGCCTGGGTGATATGACTTCTAGTTCTGCTAACTATTGACCGTCATGGCCGATGCGTGGGAACCATTATAATTTCTCAGATATTTGTTCGTAACTCGTGTCAGTTTACATACTACGTCTGTGGTGAATGTTATACATTGCTACGTATAACAATGATTAGAATATGCGCGAGGCAGCTAAATCCCTAACACTGACAGTTCTCTCCACTAGTATGGTGCTTTTCGAAGGGTGTGGACAACATTGAGCGGATAATTTGCATGCCAGACTTACGTTATTTATTCCTTTCCGTGGGAATTTATTATCCTTTCTGTTGTCAATTAGTGTTGTATTTGCAGCAGCCCAAATGGCGCCATTTATGTACGTCCTTAAGATTGTATGTTCTTAGATGGTTTAGCCCAATTGAGGTCAATCTTTGCAGGTCTTTAATTTTAGATAGATCAGATAAGTGTTATTCTTATCGTTTCTGTACCATGAGATATATCATCATCTACCTGTTAATGTTCTGGTAACTGGTTTCAAAGATATTTCTACCAATACTTTGAGATAATTACCAAACTTCCTTCCTTTTATTAAATTAAAGCAGGTGGCAGATACGACTGTTATTAGTGATATGCGCACGCGCGTGTGTGCGTGCGCAAGTTAATTAAGCATGCCTCCACTCTGAAATTGAATAGCCCCGCAAGTGACGCAATAATAATAATAATAACTTTTTGGTCAATCGTAGAGTGGAAATACATTTTGCACTTCGGAGGTTGTATAAAAAACACAATATTTAAGTCACACAGTAATGCATGTATACAGTAAAATCAAGCATGTAAACGGTAGCTAAATATATATATTAAATATGCTAAAACAATATTATAATAAGATTAATTAAAATGATAAAACAACATTGCATTGGCAGCGGTAGAGACTGTGATAGGTCAACGATTAATTTTATTGTGACCGATTCAGATTCTTGATGGAGGACGGAATGAAGGATTTAAGGGCTCGCTGGGTTTTTACTGTTGGCATTCTGTACCTCCTTCCAGAGGGGAGAAGGTCGTGTAAGAAGTGGGTGGGGTCAGGTAAGATCTTGGTTGCAGTGTTCTTGACTTGCACAATTGCTCCAGACTGGTATCAGATAGCGATTTTGCAAGAAATTGTGTATATTCTGTTTAGTTTTTCTCTGTTTTTGACCGAGAGATTTCCCCACCAGCAAACAAGACCGAATGTCATAACACTTTTTACAAATGAATCGTGGAACACAAATGAAATGTTTCTGGCTATGTGCAAGGCATCAAATTTTCTCAGGAAGTACAATCTTTGCTGGCCATTCTTATATAGATTCATTGTATTATCATCCCACCTTAGTTTGTCATCGATTGTTGTACCCAGATATTTATTTATAGGAATGCACAATTTCTATGTGTTGCCCATTGGTGTTGACAGGGGTGGGGTGATGTACACCTGATCGGAAGTCTATTACAAGTTCCTTGGTTTTGACAACTTTAACTCAAGGCAGTTGGCCACACACTGTGACACAAAGTGATCTATGTCACTTCTGTTATCAGTTTCGTCGTCAGACAGCAGACCGACAAGAGCAGTGTCATCTGCCTACTTGAAGTAGTGATTGTTTGAGTATGCACTTTTGCATGAAGTAGTGATTGTTTGACATTGTGATTTTGTCCGAGAGATTTCCCCACCAGCAAACAAGACCGAACGTCATAACACTTTTTACAAATGAATAGTGGAAAACAAATGAAATGTTTCTGCCTCCCTGTCCCCATGCCTAAGGTCCAAGCGACAGTGTTGACCCTCAGAAACTGTATAAACAGGATCAAAATTAACCCATCCTTCAATGCTTGCAAAAATATGTCATCTTTCCAATTTGAGCAACAATTGTTTATGAACAAAGGCTGTGATGTTCACATTTATTAGCATTTCATGAACATTTCAATAAAATATCTGAAAAACGTTGTCCTTATCTTCATATATTTCATTAGAAAATGTAAAATCGCTATTAAAATAAAACGACAATTTTACAACATACAAAGACTGCTTTACTGTATATTTTGCATGCCAATAAAACAACCAATAGAAAAGCTGAATATTCCTTTTAAGTTCGTCTTGACGTTGCCCTTGGTGGTGGTCATCTGCGGCGCCACTGATGGATGAGCTTTCTGATTGGTTCACTGACCGCGAGTGGTTTGCGGTACAACATGTGATGGTCAGCGCCGTTGACCACAATGTGATGACTGCCCGGGTGAAGGGTGGAGATGAGATGTTGTTGTGACTTTGCCCAAGCCTAGTGCAACAACAACAACATGGTGGAACAACATAATGAGAGCAACAACATGATGCAACAACAACATGCCACATGTTGAGAGCATCTTATATTCCAACGACATGCTTTGGGGCAGATTTGATTAAATATTGCTCTCACGTAAAAAAAACAGTTTGGTGATCACCAGAAATGCATAAATTATAAAGTTACCCTTCAATGTTTGGTTTATTTTCTTTAAACAAAATCCACACATAATAAAATATGATCTGATTTTGCACATAGCCTATTTATTAAACTGATAGTTCACAAAACATTATTATTTTCATAAGTTTGTTTAAAATTTTGCAAATAAACAAAAACAGAAACTACAACAGCTATTTCATCAGATCAGCTGATAATGTAATCTGAAAATATTCAAACAAGATGTAAACAAAAAAACTATTTGTTTAGCAACTACCAAATTGATACAATATTTCATGCAGCATACATGTTTTTAAGTTTGAACATGATATTGTTTATATTTGCACAAAAGTGTACTTATTAAAATATTAAAACGTTTTATAGGTAACTTTTAGCACTAAAAACCAGACAATGGAGCCAGCTAATAATTGGTAAAAAAACTCTTTAAATGACTAATAATACCAATCCCCTACGCACTTGGTGATCCATACCTTGTTGAGACTACTTGGCAGTTGTTCATCGTAGTAGTTACCCGTTATAACGGTTACACTGATGTTGTATGGGAAAGGCTTCATATGAAACAACGTACTGAAAACAAGCAGAAATTACTGTTTGAAGGAACGTGTACACAGCATGGAGAAGTCTTGTTCTTAGGGTAGATATATTGAACATTCACAATAAAATAGAGGTGACAGGGTCGAGATGTTTCACAATTTGGACCACAACTCATTTGACATTTTAAGCCAAGAATAAAATAACTGATCTTATAGTGATCATTATGCAAAATGGTTGTGACGTATAACATGTATGAGTCAGTGTGTTTTCCAGAGCTCTCATTTGCAGACAACCATTGTCATATGTGTATTTTCTCTGTGCAAAGTCGGGCCAGTCAGTCTATAGCCTCACAAGTTATGTCACTCATTCATTATGCGCACGTACAGATACTTCAAAACCTACAGTGGACACAATGGATACAGTGGACACAGTGGACACAATGGACACAGCAGTGGACACAATGGACACAGCAGTGGACACAATGGACACAGCAGTGGACACAATGGACACAGCAGTGGACACAATGGACACAGCAGTGGACACAATGGACACAGCAGTGGACACAATGGACACAGCAGTGGACACAATGGACACAGCAGTGGACACAATGGATACAGTGGACACAGCAGTGGACACAATGGACAGTGGATACAGTGGACACAGCAGTGGATACAGCAGTGGATACAGCAGTGGACACAGCAGTGGACACAGCAGTGGACACAGCAGTGGACACAGCAGTGGACACAGCAGTGGACACAGCAGTGGACACAGCAGTGGACACAGCAGTGGACACAGCAGTGGACACAGCAGTGGACACAGCAGTGGACACAGCAGTGGACACAGCAGTGGACACAGCAGTGGACACAGTGGACAGTGGACACATTGGACACAGTGGTCACAATGGACACAGTGGTCACAATGGTCACAATGGTCACAGTGGACACAATGGTCACAGTGGACAGTGGACACAATGGACACAGCTGATGCCTTTAAGGCTTAACTTACTTGATCTGTGAGAAAGTGTCATTGATGAAGTGATGCTCGTCCACCACTGAACTCAGGTGTCTTGGATTACACAGCAGATGTTGCTATGGAAACAAAATGATTACATTCAGGGACAGTATCAAAAAATTTTATGTGCCCAGTTATGTTATAATATGATCAATACGACAAATAAAAAATGTTTATTTAATAAAATGTTGTAACTGAACGCAACATACATCATGCAACTTAAACAAAACAGAACTGCAATTGTCTACACAGGCCCAATACACATGGGTTCACATGTGGTCCAGTCATTATTTGGACTAAGGACAGGCCTAGTTAATGACTTTCACAGGAACCATTGATTGAAATTATATTCACTCAATTGCTGAGACAGGAACACTTTCATGTTTACAAAAGTCGTGTGGAATGTAGTACTTGACTGACTTTTTTATTGTGAAGATATCATCCAAATATTCTTCAGGACAATAATTTATAAGAAAAAATTGCTTCTGCTATATTGGGTTTAAAATGTTGCTATGTGGTAACGGCTTCTCCATATTACTGTGTCTGTAACTACATAGGATTGCAAGTAAAGTTGGTTACACTGAATCACGATGGTTCCATAAATAGAAACACAATTTATTTTTATTATTGTAAAAAGCCTAATGTCTCTCTTAGTTACAGGAAAGCAAAGTTGATAACATTATAATATATATATATATATATATATATATATAAATATATATACACTGTATATATATATATATACTGTATATATATATATACCCGTGTGTTATATATATATATATATATATATATATATATATATAATATATACAGTATATATATGTATATATATATATTTGACATACATCACTATCACAACACATCTCACAATCAAACAGTTCCACCTACAGCTGCCAGTTTTAAGTGTTCCCTGCTGCTTTTGTCTTAAAAATCCGGGGCGAAAATGTTGACAAAATAAACCACGGAATCCAGATATCTGGCATTCCTTTTTAATGGCGTGACAAAGCACTTGGACAGAAACAAGCCACGTGATGGATGGGTTAGTAGGTTTGTTACCTGTCGCTTCAAAACGATGCTTGGAATGTTCTTGCCCGAGATGGGAGTCTGCATGAGTCTGAGAATGAGTGCAAGTCTTGTGATGCCTGCTGCGGCCGACAGCTGAAAGCAGAAGAATAATAGGTTGTTTTGAAAGTTGTAGATGCTTCTGAATTTTATTGAAATTTTCTTTGCTAATATGTTTGTATTAGTACTTATTATCATCATGGATTGAATGATCTGCTGTCTAGAAATAAATATTTTGGTGTCCAAAAATAGACAGTCATTACAGACAGAATAATTTTAACATGCAAAAATATCAGGGTCCGGAAATATATATGTATATATATATATATATATATATATATATATATATATACAGCGAAGTGTTTGTTACGTCTTAGGGCATTCAAAACATAGTGTCATTTCATGTACAAAACATTACATAGAGAAAATATTTAATAAGCACATGTCAAATAGCTCTATGAACATACTGGACACCACTGAGCATACCTGCATGGTTTGGAATGATGGCAGTAGGTGGGTAAACCTGGAAACAACAATATATCTGGTACCTTCACTAACTTGTAACAGAATCTACCATATTACTACTAAGTCACACATTGTTTAGAAAAAATGATCAGAAATAGTAATTGTTTTGAATGTGAGTAATTAAACGTACTTTTCTCATCACCATGACACATAACATGATTCAAGACAAGTGGAACACACACGAGGCGAATGCACACTTACCAATCTGGTAGCCTAATTGTTTAGCTTTAACCTCAGTTTGAAAATAAATCTTGACCATAAGTCCTGATGGGTGGTATAAACATTACAAAACATGTTACCAAGTATTTGTTAAAGTAATAAAATAGTAGTAGTAGTAGTACACATAAGATGCACAGTTTTTTTGCACACATGCCGAGACATACTTATATAACTTTTAAAAACATTAGATAAATAGGTACAAATAAGAGTCTCTAGTGGCTGTCAATTGTTAGCACCTAAACTAGTTTAGAATTATATTAACCATCCTGGCATTTCTTCGTGGTAAGCCAAGATGCATTTGCTTGTTTTTGTCATAATTACCAAAAAACACTCATGTTCCTAGACTCTACTGATCCTTGTGGCTGGGACAGGATTAGTTTAAATTGTCAGAGGAAGTTTTGGCCGTCATAACCAGGTGACATGTTACAGCTGTGAACTTATGACCTCTACTGCTATTGGCTACTCCAGTGACCTACCAGAACTGTGACCAGATCTCGTCACCCTGAGTCATGATGTCCTCCACTAGTGGGTCGATGAGTACGACATGTGACACGTCCCTGAAAACAAAACAATTATAAAATTACTTCTTCAGCGCTAACATCATTTGAAAATTTAGCTCTGTGGTGCAATATCATCAAAGGATTATGCATTCTAATAATCACATGCATGGTAAAAGTCATCAATAGATGGATGGACAATGAAGACAGCTAAGCAATGTTAAAAAGTTAGCTTTTAGATGATGAAATGAAACTATACCATATGTCACGATCTTATTTTGAAGCACACTGGAAGAACTAAAACAATAAAAATTTAGATTTACATAAAATAAACACAGTTTTGGGAAGGTGCAATCAGAAGCCTGCTGCACCACAGCTGTGGCCTATATCAGGAGTAGCAAGAATGTTGTGATGACTGCATCACTGACATCAGGAGTAGCAAGAATGTTGTGATGACTGCATCACTGACATCAGGAGTAGCAAGAATGTTGTGATGACTGCATCACTGACATCAGGAGTAGCAAGAATGTTGTGATGATTGAGTCACTGACATCAGGAGTAGCAAGAATGTTGTGATGACTGAGTCACTGACATCAGGAGTAGCAAGAATGTTGTGATGACTGCATCACTGACATCAGGAGTAGCAAGAATGTTGTGATGACTGAGTCATTGACATCAGGAGTAGCAAGAATGTTGTGATGACTGAGTCACTGACATCAGGAGTAGCAACAATGTTGTGATGACTGCATCACTGACATCAGGAGTAGCAAGAATGTATTGATGACTGCACACTGACATCAGGAGTAGCAAGAATGTTGTGATGACTGAGTCACTGACATCAGGAGTAGCAAGAATGTTGTGATGACTGCATCACTGACATCAGGAGTAGCAAGAATGTTGTGATGACTGCATCACTGACATCAGGAGTAGCAAGAATGTATTGATGACTGCACACTGACATCAGGAGTAGCAAGAATGTTGTGATGACTGAGTCACTGACATCAGGAGTAGCAAGAATGTTGTGATGACTGCATCACTGACATCAGGAGTAGCAAGAATGTTGTGATGACTGCATCATTGACATCAGGAGTAGCAACAATGTTGTGATGACTGCATCATTGACATCAGGAGTAGCAAGAATGTTGTGATGACTGCATCATTGACATCAGGAGTAGCAAAAATGTTGTGATGACTGCATCATTGACATCAGGAGTAGCAACAATGTTGTGATGACTGCATCATTGACATCAGGAGTAGCAAGAATGTTGTGATGACTGCATCATTGACATCAGGAGTAGCAAGAATGTTGTGATGACTGCATCATTGACATCAGGAGTAGCAAGAATGTTGTGATGACTGCACACTGACATCAGGAGTAGCAACAATGTTGTGATGACTGCATCACTGACATCAGGAGTAGCAAGAATGTTGTGATGACTGCATCATTGACATCAGGAGTAGCAACAATGTTGTGATGACTGCATCATTGACATCAGGAGTAGCAAGAATGTTGTGATGACTGCATCACTGACATCAGGAGTAGCAAGAATGTTGTGATGACTGCATCATTGACATCAGGAGTAGCAAGAATGTTGTGATGACTGAGTCATTGACATCAGGAGTAGCAACAATGTTGTGATGACTGCATCACTGACATCAGGAGTAGCAAGAATGTTGTGATGACTGCGTCACTGACATCAGGAGTAGCAACAATGTTGTGATGACTGCATCATTGACATCAGGAGTAGCAACAATGTTGTGATGACTGCATCACTGACATCAGGAGTAGCAACAATGTTGTGATGACTGCATCACTGACATCAGGAGTAGCAAGAATGTTGTGATGACTGCGTCACTGACATCAGGAGTAGCAAGAATGTTGTGATGACTGCATCATTGACATCAGGAGTAGCAACAATGTTGTGATGACTGCATCATTGACATCAGGAGTAGCAACAATGTTGTGATGACTGCATTACTGACATCAGGAGTAGCAACAATGAGTAGCAAGAATGTTGTGATGACTGCACACTGACATCAGGAGTAGCAAGAATGTTGTGATGACTGCGTCACTGACATCAGGAGTAGCAAGAATGTTGTGATGACTGAGTCACTGACATCAGGAGTAGCAACAATGTTGTGATGACTGCATCACTGACATCAGGAGTAGCAAGAATGTTGTGGTGACTGCACACTGACATCAGGAGTAGCAAGAATGTTGTGATGACTGAGTCACTGACATCAGGAGTAGCAAGAATGTTGTGATGACTGAGTCACTGACATCAGGAGTAGCAAGAATGTTGTGATGACTGCATCACTGACATCAGGAGTAGCAAGAATGTTGTGATGACTGCGTCACTGATATCAGGAGTAGCAACAATGTTGTGATGACTGCGTCACTGACATCAGGAGTAGCAAGAATGTTGTGATGACTGCGTCACTGACATCAGGAGTAGCAAGAATGTTGTGATGACTGCGTCACTGATATCAGGAGTAGCAAGAATGTTGTGATGACTGCGTCACTGACATCAGGAGTAGCAAGAATGTTGTGATGACTGCGTCACTGACATCAGGAGTAGCAAGAATGTTGTGATGACTGCGTCACTGACATCAGGAGTAGCAAGAATGTTGTGATGACTGCATCATTGACATCAGGAGTAGCAAGAATGTTGTGATGACTGCGTCACTGACATCAGGAGTAGCAAGAATGTTGTGATGACTGCGTCACTGACATCAGGAGTAGCAAGAATGTTGTGATGACTGAGTCACTGACATCAGGAGTAGCAACAATGTTGTGATGACTGCGTCACTGACATCAGGAGTAGCAACAATGTTGTGATGACTGCGTCACTGACATCAGGAATAGCAACAATGTTGTGATGACTGCGTCACTGACATCAGGAGTAGCAACAATGTTGTGATGACTGAGTCACTGACATCAGGAGTAGCAACAATGTTGTGATGAGTGTCAGATCATAGGCTTAATTTTGCTGTGTAAAATTTATTTTGCTTCCTAACAGTGATTTGGAATAGTGAAAATTATAAGAGTTCATTATTTCAATGGAATTGATCCCAGCTTAAAAAGAACAAATATAAATTCACGATTATATAATTCACAAATAAAAATTCACGATTAATTGGTAAAATACAGTATTAAAAAAAGCAGTCAACTAGGCTAAGAAAATTCCTGAAACTGTTGTGAGCATCTTACGTTTCATAGATCTGGGCATAGAATCGTGCCACTAGAGCTCCCATCTCAGAGCCAACCATCAGAAATGGCTTTGGCTGCTGACTGACCTGGGTCAGCAGCCTGTGGAGGTCATCCGCCATTCTGAAAATTCAAGCTGGAAATATGACCTTTGCACTTGTACTAATCCAAAGACGTTTGTTGTCAAGTCATGGGGGAAATCAACATGATTCTGACTGCATGTAGGACAGAGTGTTTTTAGTAGATTAACACACTGCAATGAGTATACATATTTGGACGCCTAAAAATTGTTAAAATGTCAGTTGTCCGAAACAAACAGTAATGAACAAATATTTGTTGGTGTCCTAATACATAGTTATTATGAATAAAAATGTTTGGGTGTCTGAAAACATAAGTCATAACTTGTAGTCACAACGGACTGTTTATACATAATTCAGACATGTAAAATAGCTCTCTGAAAATATGCAGTATGAAACAATTTTTAATAATTATTTTGGTAAATTTTTCAGGTTTCTGAAAAAAATAGTCATTCCGCCAAGTTACACTGAGATGTTATCTGAGGGATTGGTCCCACGAAGGTTGCTTATCTTCTCTTATTTTTAATTGGAAGGGTTCATTTTGGACATTAATGACAACAAGAAATTTAGATAAATAAATTTCAGTTTAGCTTGTATGTCTACAATTAGCATAAAATATATTTGCACCTGGAGCCATGCCTGAAGTTATTCTTAATTAACTTGCAAATGCATGTTCTCTGTGTCTCCATCTGTCTGTCTCCATCTGTCTGTCTCTGTCTGTCTCTGTATCTGTCTCTGTGTTTGTCTCTGTCTCCGTCTCTGTGTCTGTCTCCCTCTCTCCCTCTCCTCCTCTTTCTCTCTCTCTCTCTCTCTCTCTCTCTCTCTCTCTCTCTCTCTCTCTCTCTCTCTCTCTCTCTCTCTCTCTCTATATATATATATATATATAAATAATGTATTTTAAATCAATTGTAAATGTTAACACAAAACACATGAAACAATATAAAACAGTGTAGATGACTTTATCTGGCAGCTTTTACCCTAGTTGTTTGAAACAACAATTTTAGTGTGTACCTTTCTACTGTTGCTGGCTGCCATCGGTCTCGGCCCTCTTCCGTCTTTCCCTCCTCACCCGGTGAACTCTGACGCTAAATGCACAACTAAATTATTAATTGTGTACAGCAACAACAAACCACAACACAGCTCACATCATGCCAGATCTGTGCATCAAAATTATACAGTATTAAAATTATTCGGCAACACATTCACCCAACTCAATAAGGTAAAGAAACTGCTCCAATAAAATTGATTTGGAAACATAAATATAAAATAGCCACATTCCCATTTCTATAAAGGTTGTAACATTGTATAGATTCTCATCAAATCCTTATGAAATTATATTTACCATAATTAAATAATCATAGTATAAACATGTGTTATATTTGAGTAGATGCTGCGTTTACCTTGTATGGTGGACGGTCACTGAACCCAAGGCCTGATCTGTCATAGACACACACCTGTAAAGTCAAACATGTATAGCATGCAACACACATAATGTAACAGTGATATATGTTCATTCAGAAACTAATTTTAGATGTGGCACAAAATTACTTGAATCATAACGTAAACCATTGTTTACGTCGCAAGTCTCACTTGTGGAAATGTTATTTGCATACTGTTAAGAGAGGGATTAAACTTACTAAAAAGAATATTTCCTAATATAAGACAGTGAGGGTAACCCACAGGTTATTTCTCTAACAGTCTAACGTGAAGGACATATTCTTTCATTTAATTTGCCTGGATTTGATTGATATGATCCAAATTAGCGACGCAAACTGAAATGGTACGGGCACGTAACAAGATCTGCAGGGCTTGCCAAAACAATCCTGCAGGGCACAGTACAAGGAGGGAGAAGAAGAGGCAGACAGAAGAAGAGATGGGAGGACAACATCCCGGAATTGACTGGCATGATGCTGGGCGCCACCATGAGGAAGACTGAGAGGCGAGAGGATGGAGGGAGCTGGTTGCCAGGTAATCTGTGGTGCCCCAACGGTCCACCAGACTACGGGATGGTGAAGGTGATTCAATATAACTGAAGAAGCTGTTGTTTACTGTTGTGAGTTGCGTCAGTTGTGGCTGTATCAAGGCCCAGACATCTGATGACATCCCAGTCGGTGCATCCAAGACCACTGTAAATATGTTGAGATAAACAGAAATAAGTGTCACTGAATAGCAGCAACATTTCAAAATCATATATATTTTTTCACCGATAAAATAGTTCTAATAAAATGTTGTAAAACAATAGCATAAATTCAAACTCACAGCTGTGCTTATTAAAATATGAATTGTAAAAATATTAATCAAGTGCATATAAACACTAATACGGAAATAAGGTGTATCATTATAAGAATAACAACACCAATTATTGGGCTACCTGACATTGAGCAGTTCACATGTATAGAGCCTAGAGAGTATGTTTTGCTTCTATACGGTGCGCGGTATGTAGCATATATTTCATACAGTATGTGATACGCTGATATGTTTGATTCCTAAAGGCCTTCCACATGCTATGTGCAGGAAACGTATGGTTATGTAACAGTGGCGCCACACTGTGACTTGGTGGGACACTATGGACCGACCCTTGTCATCTGCTCCTCTTGAAACAGCAGAAAATGCCAACATGTGTTTTTTGAAGTTTTTTAGTTATTATTACTAGCATTTGTAGAGCGCTGTATTTCCGGGACCAGTCCATTCATAGGTGCATACACACATCACAATACAACAAATTAAATAAATAAAAGAACAAGTTATAAAATGTATGTCATGGTAAATGTTTTATTTAAAAAACATATAATATGTATACCAAGTAATTAAGATATATAATATTGTTTCTAATATTGTTGCGTAAATATAAATAGATAAGGTAAATTAAAACGTAAAACATAATTATTATACACTAAAAATAATAATACAGAAATAAAATAAAGAAAAAAATAATAAAAAATAATAATAATATTATTAACAATTCATAAAATACTGATCGTCCGAGTGTCACACAGACGAGTTCCCCAGTGGAAGTAAGCCTGTTTAGATAATGTGTCTTGAGGACAGTCTTGAATTTAGTTATAGTGTCTGGCAAACGTTTTTCAGGCAGTGTTAGTCCATAAGAGAAAGCCTGCCTGCCGTAGCCCTCTGGATTGTAGTATGGAACTACGAGCAGAAGCGGAGCAGCAGACTGGAGGTTACAGTTCGGCGTTTGCGGCATTACAAGATCTTACATGGTTATGAAAGATTCAACAGACTTTAGTGTTGTCCTTTGGTGACGTAACATACCATAAGGATTACTGGTTTTGAAAGAACAAAAACGTTTCAAAAGTGTCTAAAAAAATAGTTAAATGGCATACAGTACAGAGCTCTATTGTTTAGTGGCTATGTTTTACCTGTCCCTGAACAGTTCATATAGAACCAAAAGATACTTAGAGTCAATTCTCAATTGTGTGGTTACCTGCCCTGAACAGGTCAATCAGAGCCTTGAATTGTTTTATGGAGTGAAGTCTCACCTGTTGGGCTACCTGTCCCTGAACAATTCATGTACAGCCTTTGGCCTGATCCAATTTCATAGAGTTTCCCTGGGCTGAATAAGACTCTTTCGCGTGTCAGAGAAGCATAGTTGAGGAAGGCTGGGGAAAACAGGACTAGTGCCACATACATCAGCACGTTGAGGCATCGCCGCTTTCTGGTGAGCGGCACTGGTTTCAGTTTGACGACATCGGAACTGGGCTCTGAATCCTTTGTACTTTTCTTTGATTCTGCAACTGCCTAAACATTAATTAACATATATGATTATGAAAAAATTATTTCTTCCGAAGAATTTGTATGTAAGAATAATGTATTGTTTTGTAACAGGCAAACATTCTTACAAAAAACTTGGTGACGAGTGGTTGATGATTCAGTACTGATATTGGCCTTGGCCATTGTGCCAAAACCTGGACAATTTAATTCACCTTACAATTATTATTATAAGTATTACTTCTTCCAGAAGAGATGCTGTAAGTCATTGTCCCAATATTAATATACATGTATGTAGATAGTTATTCTTCAAAACCATAATAATCAGCAAAATTACTGTGTATTTATGGATATATGAACTATTTAATGACTTTTTTAATAAGCAGTTCGCTGTTATGCCTACATTTTGCATCTTCAAAAATCATATCCCAAAATATTCCCAACCGATTGTGAAACAAATTTTTACAGTTCCAGTCTGACGAGTGATGACTAGTCACATTAAAAAAAAATAAACATGAAATAAAAATTTGTTGTTGACGTCTCAACATCTGAAGTTTGACTAACTGTGCTTAGGGCAGCTTATTTCGAAGTTATACCATGTTTGTATTTTATTGTTGATTTTACTTATTAACTTCAATTTAATTTATATTTTATGTATTTTGCACCCATGATGATGTATTGAAGGCCGACTTCGATTGGCCTACTCGAATTACTCGTGTAACCCTAATTTGGTATCCGGTTTACGTTGTGCATGCAATACCACGAGAGTAATCCAACTGAACAGTGATGATTGTGCATCATGATCACGGTGATAAACCCCTTATGTAAATAAATTATCAGTTGTTCAGTGTGTCAATTGAGATGCTCATCTTCTCGGTCTTAAATTATAATTCATAGAATGTGGTGACTTTAATGCATATTTAAATGATTGTATCGTGTAATGTTTAATCATTTTTTTGTGCAGTAGCCTAGGGGCCTACGTTCCCTACTGGCTGTCACTGCTAATGACGTAGTTACTCGAGTGAATCATCCCAAAACCGCGATTGACTTGAAGATTCACCTTGTTTATCTATGCCCAGAAGGGTCACGTCAGCAAGTGATCTCGGATGTTCGATTGGGTTACTCGCGTAGCTCAATCGAAGCGTTATTCAGTTGTATCCTGTGGTGTTGGATAACATTGTGTATGTCTGTCAGTGTACGTATCTGTGTATAAGAACCCCACTGAAAAGAAGTCCAGTGTATATTTTAAGGCCTTCGATATTTTAATGTGCGCTTAAACTAGGCCATCCTGAATAAATATATTATTATTAATAATATAAACAGGGTAAAGTTCCTGGAGGTCAGTGAGCGATAATAAGAAATAATTTTACAAATAGCTTCAATTACGACGTTTTTCGGTTACACTTACGTGTTTCACTTCTTTCAAGCTAGTGCCGGTACTCGGGGAATTCTGTGTTCTTCTTCTCATAATTACAACGAGTTTTCCTTGAAAATATTTACAAAAACAACACGCGGCATTCGTGTTGTGACAAATTGATTACATAAATAGGAACTGTATGTATGTTTATCAATTTGGTTCAAAACGGCATATGTAGTTCGTAAATACCAGATGGACTATAAGCTCTAAACGTAACCTCTATAAAATCATATTTTTCAGATGAAATATGGATGTTTTAATCGTTACTATACAAGAACAGAAACTGTGTTTCTTTTCCCACGTATCCATATAGAAACATGTATGCAGCTCATTGGTTGATATATTTCCATCCAGGCGCGATTTCGGTGACTTGGACACATCAAAGCAAATGATCACATCTATTGTCTGTGTGTGTGCAAATCAATGTGACAGCTATGAGTGATTCTGACGATTCAGTTGACATTCCGAGTAGAGAAGAATGCGAATGTCGGTGCAAACAGTTCGCTGAAGTAACCGGTACTGACACGGCGCTTGCCATGTTCTATTTACAAGATAGAAAATGGGAGTTGGAGGTAAGTGCCGAGTGACAGCGAGAGTAGAAGTATTGTACTTCTACTAGAACTAGAAGACAATCAAGATCAAGACTACATCTACAATTTTAATTAAGGAAAACCTAAAATTGCAGCTCTATTTTATTTCCCATGTTTGTTATATGCCTGAGTGTAGCAATGAGATCTTTGACTTTAAGTCTTAAAACAAAATGAACAAACAACTTGTAAAGGTGAGTAAATTTTAAGATATGAGTTTTGAAGTGATAATATTTAACGTATTTTCATATATTTATTTATTGATATAAGGAATTATTATGTAGCCAGTCCTAAACTATATGGTTTCTAAAATGGACTCTAAAAACCTGTCAATTACTGTTTGAATGTGATGTACACCACATTCCATGACAAAATGTGTGAACTATCAATCTTCATTGCATTAAGTTGATCATGTGCACCTTCAGAATGGCCCTTCTTTATTTATATCATCTTTTACGTATACACTTATGATGCTATATAATATGCAGTCATATATAATTTATATCTATTGACATTTATCAAGACTACTTTAAGTTAGTGTGCTCAAACTCTTTCTTGAAACATGTAATGCACACAAATGAATCGATTTTAAATCATCTTTTTTAGAGATCAGTGAATGATTTCTTTGCCGAACAACACAATGACCAGGCGTCGTCTGTCAAGAGACAGTCAGAATCAGACAGTCCTGCTAAAAAGAAGCAATGCATTGAAGACAAACCAAAGCCAGATCCTGAACCTTCTCGCATTCGTCTTCTCAGTTGGAACATAGATGGACTTGACAAGAAATACATAGTACAGAGAACACAGGAAGTGTGCAAAATAATACTAGAGTGAGTAAAATTTAAATAGGCTAAAATATATTTGTTTAATTAAAGAGAAACATGTAAGTTGTTTTTGGAGGCTTGTGCATCAAAAACTATTAATAAAAACAAACATTTCATTTGTAAAAAAAATGTATTAACTCACTAAAACAAATGTAGCATGGATTTTAATGTGCAGTATTTTGACAGTTAAATCATTATGCTTGCCTACAAATTTTTTACTAAAGAAATGGCTGTGTTGTTTAAGAAATATTCTCACTCATCTGCATGCAGTAAGTCTTTTTAATAATTATTTTCGTGCTGTCCTGAAATGATGTATTATTGCACATGTTAACAGCTGGTGAACTAATCTGTCTCCAGAGAGAATCCAGACATTGTATACTTGCAAGAGGTGGTACCAGATGCAGAGGAGATCATTCGGGAGAAATGTCCGCAGTATGAGCTAATCCCTGGTGGAGACATTGAGTACTACACTGCAGTTATGTTGAAGTGGAGTTCCGTCGTGAAAACATCTGTGAAAAAGACTCCCTTTCCAAACTCTGTAATGCAGAGGAATCTCATGACTCTTTCGGTAATAATAATTGATGTTAATAGTAATAATACATTAAATTTGTATGTGGACATTTGTGGACAATAAAACAGTCCAAGTTCTGAAATTATGTTGTAAGCATCTTATTTATAATGTATTCATGGTTTATTTCAACATTTATTTACTAATGTACAGTAGCTATATCTACAAAATTCCATCTAAATTTAACCCATCACAAATCACATTAGTGTTCATATCCTGGTCCACATACTGACTTTATTAATTGGCTTAATAACGAAGGCACTTCTTCACCTTTTCCACTAGGTGGGGTCAGTTGTCCTGGGCATCTTCCAGAGTGATCCGCAGTGCCTGCATATCCCTTCGGACACAATCCATCCATCTCCCTCTTGGTCTCTCCCTTGGTCTTTTTCCTGGCACTATCATGTCAACAACTGCTCTCACTTCGTTGTTTTCGTCCATTCTCTGCATGAGTCCATACCAGCGTAGTCTCCTTTCTCTGACTATCTCGTATGCTATTCATTGCTAGCTCCTTTCTGACGTCCACACTCTTTACTTTGTCTCTCAGTGTTACTCCTTTAATTCTTCTCAACATCCTCATCTGTGTTTTCTCGAGAATCTGTTCCTCCTTCTTTCTAACTGTCCAACATTCTGCTCCATACAGAAGAACTGGTGTAATGACAGTCATGTAGAGCTTGATCTTTAATTTCCTTGGCATTTTCTTGTCACTGTTAACTCCTGATACATATCTTCACTTGCCCTATGCTGCACTAACTCTTGCTCTTACTGCTTCCTCTGATCCTCCTTCTTCACTGATGGTGACACCTAAATATTTGAATTTATTCACCTGTCTGAGGCTTGTGCCTTGGCTGTCTTTGATGTTTGCTTTTGTTCCTCTCCTGCTACTGACCATCACTTCCGTTTTCCCGATGTTTACTTTTAGTCCTTTGCTCTCTATCCCAATCTGCCAATCAAGCCATCTCCTCTGCATCTCCTCCTCTGTGTCTGTTACTACTGCCAGATCGTCAGCAAACAGCAGTTCACGTGGCAACCCACATCTGAACTCTTCGCTGATGACATCTAATACTATGATAAACAGGAATGGGCTTAGCCCTGATCCCTGGTGTAGGCCAACTTTGATGGGAAACTCATCAGTTCTGCCAAGCGTGGTTCTCACTACTGTTGATGCTCCATGGTATGTTGCTTCTCCTAGCCTCACTAGCTTCTCTGGGACCTCTCCTTCTCAAACACCAATACACCAGATCCCTGGGCACCCTGTCATATGCTTTTTCCAAATCTATGAAGGTAAAGAACAAATCCTTGTGCACTTCTAGGTGTTTTCTTGCTGTTGTTGTATGATAAATACTGCATCTGTTGTACCTTTCCCTGGACTAAATCCAAATTGCATCAGTTTTCCGAGTCTGCACTCGAGGATCTTCTCAAACATCTTCATCCCATGTTCCAACAGCTTAATGCCTCTAAAGTTACCACATTCTAGTGGGTCCCCTTTTGCTTGTATATGGGGACGATCTCACTTCCACTCTTCTGCCATCTGTTCCTCTTCCCAAACTCTCTTCAGTATTTCATGCATCATGTCCTCTCCACTCTCCCCTAGGTGTTTGATAAGGTCTATCGGGAGGCCTGAGAAGACACTGTTGTGTTAAAATCAGATTTACTTTGAGAGTATCTAAAACCCAACCATTTTGGCAAGTTTGTGCTGAAGTCTAAATTAAACAACACGTTTTCACATATAAATTAGCATGTTATAGTAGATGAAGATATAAATTTGACTATCAGTGAAATTATGAAAACAAATTGGCATATGTCACACAGGTAAAGGTGAAGGGCGTTGAGTGCACTCTGATGACCTCACACTTGGAGAGTACAGCTGACTTCAGTACAGAAAGGAAGCTTCAGCTACAGCAAGCATTCAAGGCCATGACGGAGATACCTCGTGGACAGCCTGTTATATTTGGTGGTGATCTGAATCTTCGCGACAAAGAGGTACATATTTGAATGTTTCTAAATTTGTCCTTGTTTAATTTATTAAAAACGAATATACAAGTGTTATTGTAGTTATAAGTATTTCTAATTCACACATTTATCCTCCTGTTATTGCTGCAAATAACAGTTATAGAAATTGATGCCTGGAGGCAGGTGGTTGAAATCAGTCTAGTCTCTGTAGCGACACCTGTAATGTTTCGACATGTCAATATTAAAAACAACTGCTTGAAGTATAAAAAATGCTAATAAATGATGCTAATATACTGTAAAAGAATTTTCATTTTGAAAAGATTAAAACTGGGAAAGGTTCTTGCAGGGATTAAAACTTGTGGTGCTTTAAAAAACATTATCCG
Source organism: Ridgeia piscesae (assembly GCA_025642075.2). Lineage (NCBI taxonomy): Eukaryota > Metazoa > Annelida > Polychaeta > Sabellida > Siboglinidae > Ridgeia > Ridgeia piscesae. The sequence goes on along the minus strand of JAODUO010000100.1, from coordinate 839,553 downwards.
GAAGGCAACAAATATTTCAATGACCACATCCCCTGTTCTTGTGTTTGCTCAGCTGCAAGAGATTGGAGGTCTGCCGGGTGGCACCTGCGACCTGTGGATGGTCACAGGTCATCGTCCAGAAGCAAAGTTCACGTGGGACCTGACTCGGAATGACAACTTGGAATGGCCGCACAAATTCAAACCTCGGTGTCGCTTTGATCGTCTGTATCTGCGAGACGCTCGGCCATCTCAGCTGAAACCTGTGTATTTCGAACTGGTTGGTCTAGAGAGACTGAAGACATGTCGGAGGTTCTGCAGTGACCACTGGGGTCTTCTCGCCCATTTTGACAAAGTGTAAATGGCTCTGCAATGTGACTTTACTACTTGCCTCTGGATGCTGCTATTTTTGTACTTGATATCATTTTATATAAAATATGTGATGTTGCCAGTGTACAGTAATGTTTCTTTTTTTCCAGAAGTAGATATGAAAATAACTACACAAAACTAAATGTTTACCTTGCATGTCTATGATGATAGACAAATATGAAGAATGTTAAATATCATATCATACAATATATAATTGAGTTCTAGTTAACTAAAATGCAACTAAGTAATGTATAGTAACGCATAGCTATAACAGTTGTTTCATGGAGAGACATAATTTTTCATTAATCTTGAATTAAAAAGTATATTGAAAGTTTCATTGAGATTGTTATTTTTAAAATAAAACATTCGAGTTAATAAATATACACTGTCTATCATTTTTGTTAATGTCATAATTATTAACTTGTAGTGTTATATACAAGTTTTAAATAATGTTGCAAAAGGCAAACAATTATATGCATATGCCATATATTTATGTTTCTGCTGTCGAACCTGACGACTGGTAATTTTGCAAAAGTTTAATATGTTGAATACCATCAAAAGCCAAATGTGATATACATGGTAGCAATTATGTTCAAATAAATAATATTATCCATGATGTTATCATCTTTGTGCAGCCATAGTGCCCCGTGGGTGGGGAAGGCCTCAATATGCTGCTTCCACGTCTGCCTATCTTGCATTATCCTCTGCCATATGGTACCCTTCCAGTAGTCGTCTAGTTTGTCTCTTCACTGTCTAGCCGGCCCTCTTCTATGGGTTTTCCTTTTGTAGGTTTTCCAGGTGGTGATATGCAGTGTATGTTATCCTGCTTTCAGTGTCTCGATGTTTACATGGTCGTTGCCTGTTGCTGTCCCATTCGTCATATCTCGTAGTGCTGCTTCCAGTTCCCATGATGCTATTTCTGGTACCTCTTTTGGGTCAGTGCGGATTACCCCAGAAAACCTTAGTAAGGTAAACGTATTAAAGTTGTCACACGTGCTCTTGTCTACATATTGAAATCAATACATATTATCATATAAATATGACACAGCAGTTAACACATTAAAATAGCAAATTTAATTACGATAACAATCACATTTCTTTGGCAACATATTTGTAAAGTACCCACGGTAGACGCTTTTTGTATTTATATTTAAATGCATTTATAGTATTTGTTTTTTATGTTGTTACTCAGAGAATTCCACAATCGCACTCCATATATGCAGTGATTCATCGATCTCGATGGCTACATCTATACATTATATCTACACATTTAGTAAGCTTTGATTTTACCTATGGAATATGAAAATTCCAGTTAAGTAAGTCATCAACATCACTCCCAAGAACTTTACAACTCTTACTCTTTCAATATTAACATTATGTATATGTATAACAACATCTCTACTGAGCATACGCTTTCCAAATAGTATGTAATTTGTTTTAGATATGTTTAGTATATTGACTGCAAACCAAGTAGACATCTTGTCCAATACATTATTATTGCTTAATTTTCTGATATCACTATCAGCACAAAAAAGTTTGTATCATCTGCAAAGTTAGATATGTTACAAATTTAGATATGTTGCACATATCATTCACATACATAATAAATAGCTTGGGTCCTAAAATCGAATAATTTTTCGAGAATTGTGGTAGCAATTAAATAGCTAGCGTCTATAATTAGTGCATGCATACTTATCCCCAGATTTAAACAATGGGACAACTTTTGCTATTTTCAATTATTCAGGAAATATTCCCATACTGATTTATAGGTTACACATATGAGTAATTGGTTTCTCAATAAAATCAAAAACCTTTTTGATTAAATTCATACTTATGTCTTTAGAATCAGTTGATGTCTTACTTTCCCATAATCATACAACTCCAATAACTTCCTCTTTGCTAACAGGTGGTAGAAACAAATTGTGATTATTCCTGTGCTTTAAGCAGTCATAAAATGTAACGTTTGCCGTTGCATTAAAAATATATTTTGATATATAATTTCGAGCCAATATTTGTTAAAAAAATTGGAACATATTTGCTATATCTTTCTTATTACTAGCTGTTACACCATTCCTTTCAAGGTGGTCTGGCTAGTAATTCCCTATGTGACGTGTTCCCATTACCTGTTTTAATATTTTCCAGGTACCAGCAATATTGTTTCATTTCTCCTCGAGAAGACTCTTAAAATATTGTTTTTAGCTTATCTGAGGATATCAGGTAATTTTTTTTTATAGGTTTTATTTATACTTGGGGGTTTCCGAATTAATTGATCGACGTGATAAACATTTTTGAATAATTTATTTTCTTCATACATGCGTTTTTCAAGCCTTTTAGTAAGCCAGGCATTTTTCATATTCATGTTAGCTATTTTAGGGTGGCTGCGTTTTAGTGGAAAATATTTGTTGTACATTTTGGCAAGGGTGTTTATAGAAAACGGTCATAAGCTAGATTAGTATCTTCATTATTTATAACAGTATTCCAGCAATGTTTGGTTATGACTTATGTTAATTTTCAATGCATTGAGGTTTTCATAGGCATAGCTAATGTACGTGACGCATTACTTATAGTATTTACTATACTGCACTTACACACGGCAAATTAATATAGGGAGGTGATCGCTAATGTCATTTATTAAGATTCCATGCCGTACTGTCTATGTTGTATTCAAGTTCATCAGTAAAAATATTATCTATTAAGGTTGCTGAAGTAGCAGAAATTCTTAGAGAAATCATGCAACACGAATGACAGACAACTCGGCCCAGGACAACTCGACCCAGGCCGAGTTGTCTCGAGACAACTCGGCCCCAGTGTGAGACAACTCGGCCCCGATGGCTGCTCGGTGAATTATATTTATCGGTGAAATATAGAGACGAATTCACATTGTCTGTGAGGAATATTATAATGGCGGCTACTAGATATTGGTTAATTCAGTAAATTGCAACCAACAAAAAATTCTATAGATTTGGGCGATCTTTTACTTTCTGTTTCTGACGTTTAACCATTAATTAAGCAACGTGTTACAGCCGCCAGTCTTCTTCTCGTGTATATTGTGAACCTGTACACACTATAGGATTCAAAATAAAAGAAAGCTTAATTCTGTAAAGAATTAAATTAATACACAAACTCGCACGAAACTCGAAATATTCTGCGGCGGCGGTGTTTTATCGCGGCGGCGCTGCATAAACGAGCTTTAAAAAAATCAGGTTTATCTTAACCATAATTTATTTAACAGAATGAACCCTAAACATTAATTATACAATGATATAACAATCGATTCCTTGACACAATACGGATATTATTTTGCGTGAGTTTGTTTAATTTGCGAATATTATTTGTTTTTAATGAAAGTCATTAAAATTTAGTAACCTATAGTATATGTATAAACTTTTGAAGAATTCGTTGGGTGTGACTGATTCGAGTTATACAAATACACGGGCCGAATTGTCTCTGGAAGTGGGCCGAGTTGTCTCACACTGGGGCCGAGTTGTCTCACACTGGGGCCGAGTTGTCTCACACTGGGGCCGAGTTGTCCTGGGCCGAGTTGTCTGCCCACCGAACAAGCTTACGTTGTACGGCGTTGTTGAACCCTTTTGTAGCAGCACTCTTTCATTTTTTGTACATTTACAACACGATAACTGAACAAAATGGCTATGGCTATGGGAAGAAAACAGAATGTAAGTTATAGACGACGGTTTTTAATAGTTTGTATGCAGCAAATATGAGCCATTTTGCGCAAACTATTGCAGGAGAAATAGTAGGCGATAATTAGTTAATAATGTGGTTGAATGCCGTTCACATGTTCACCAATTTGAGACTTGGTTGGTTAGCCTGAATTATCCAAGTTTCGTAATGCGACGCCACTGTTATCACCTATTATCACGTATGCTACAAAATCCTGGTAACACTTGGATTCATACTTTTACAAAGAAAGGCCATTAGCAGCAAATTTACCTAAGACTTAGCCCGATAAGGCCTGAGCAATTTGCCAGCCCAATGGCGGCAATGGCCAATGATAGGGTGGTCGGACCAAATTTTTCTTTCGAAAAAAAAAATTATTTTTGCTCTTCCCTGAAAGTAGTCACCATAAGAAGTATCACGGTAGTTGTTTCAAGTATTTAAGTGAAATATTAAGCAAACTACAGACGTGTGAAGTTACGAATTTCATGACTTTCTGACGGCTTGCTAATATGTGATTTTTTTTATAAACCACATATATTGTAAAAAAAAAACTTAGTCATATTCATTAACTGAAGTGCAATGGTGCTTGTTTCATGTATGTAGATGAAATATTAAGGAAACTGCAATTTTTTGAAATTTCAAATTTTTCACCATTTTCCAAAACATTTTTGACAGACGTAATCTTGCCAATAAACCTTTAGAAATGCTAATTTTTTTCTTCTGATATTATTAATTAATTAAAATGCAATGATGCTTCCTTCAAGTACACATATGAAATAATAATGAAAATGCTATTTTATAAAAAAAAAAACTATTGTTTTCCAAACATTCTCCTATTTGATTTTGTACATAAATCACAAGATCATAAAAAATTACACTGCTCTGACTGAAAGATTAACAACAGAAAGTTAATCACCTTGTCATAATCTTACATTTTTATTTACACATGTTTTCATTCATTTAATATGTGTCATAATTTGTCAACATTACACAAATTACATAATTTGTATAGTCAACTAAATATTAATTGTCATCAAAGAGTACCCCAGTAACAACATAATAAGTCATGTGTAATATAATTTGAAAACATTGATAAAATTCATAATCAATTTTTTTAAAATAATTAATCAATTAAATGTAGCCTAAGCAATACACAAACGTGCAAACGATATGCTAAACATATAAAACAATACAATACAAATAAACAATTTAATTTAAATTTGCTACATTAAACATGGCAGTAATTAATTAGTTTGCACAGCCACACCTGCAGCCGTCAGAACCTGTTATCTATAAATTATAATACTTTAATCAAAAACATCAGCTGTCGACCCCGTCGGGATCCGAGTGCTTTGTATACCACAATGCATTGCGTGCACCACGCGTACTGGTGAAGAAGGCAAAATGGCGATGTAGTTTGAGACAGGGGCTCCATAAATGGACTTTGTGGCAGTTTGTGCTATCGATTGGCAAGCCATCACTGTGACCACGTTATTGTCCAAACAATTATTTACACCACTGCATATGAAGCAACTAGAAGCATATTAAATAAGTACCCATAAAACATCGCCAAAGATAGGTCATTTTAACTGCCTAATTACTACAACTTTTTATCGACGGATTACCATGATATTTATATGATCATATAGTTTTATTTTTCTTCTTCGTTCCATGCTTTTCAAAATGGCCGTACTCATTAACATAATCTCGCAAACAATTTTGAAAGATGGGGCCTGTCAACATGATCCAATATGGCCGCGGGCGTAAACAATGAAAACCGAAATACGACACAGATAGGGAAAAAATCAGTTATCGGCGCAGAATCATAGAATGACATTATAGCAACATAAGAAAAATTATACAAGAACATGTATGTTGCGTGATAATAAATTACGGCCACTAAACTCAGGCCCCTATCTCCCCATGTTGTCAGAAGGGGCGTCAAATTGGTCTGACCTCCCTACCAATGACAATGGGGAGATGGCAATGGAATGCCTGTGTCATATAGAATTTGAACCCCCATGGACATGGACCACGGGTCCATATTCCTTATACAGCTGTAGTATAGAATATAGATCCGCCCTGTAGTATTTTTACCCGGGTGGGTCCATATTCTTCGGGAGTGCATATCCCATAAAAGATAGTCATACTTGACAACTTTAAGAAAGTGAAAAGAGGAACAAATTAGATGCTCTGAGATGCAGTTTGATGTGTTTTGGATGTCATTTTACATTAGGTAGATATGAACATTTTGAGGCATTTTTTTCAGATTCAGTGAACAAATGTATCAACAAGTAGATAGGAAACTTTAGTTGTGAGGCTTCAGATGTAAAAATGCAGCACTACACAATGAATGGTCCACCCAACCTTTGCATACAGGTAAAACAAAATATAGAAATATTGGGACATGTGATTCTCACCTGAAAGGAGGACAAAGTAGGGAAAACGGGACTATAACCTAATGTTTTGATTTTGCATATGTTCTCGCTTCTTCCTTCAGGTGTGTATGTTTACCAGAAAATTAAAATATCACACTGACACTAGACAATTATACACATCAAAGAACTGCTAATCTTATAAGTAATGCCCAGACTAGTTAGTACTCAGTGGCCACGCCTAAGAAAATATCATAGTTTATCAATAAATGAAGCTGTCTCTGTTGCAGCCAGTTGTTCACTGGCAACAATTTATCAATGTCTTAATGATTTGGGATTTAGTTACATCCAGGCCTGTGAATGGGTTAGGGTCACTGTGGGCACAAAAGCTTGATTGACTATGGTAGGGTGGGGTGGATGACATGCTGAACTGTACTAGACAGGCGGGACTAGTTGGTACTGGTAGGCAGGTATGCTAGTCTGTCTTTATCTTTACTAGTGTAAGGACTAGTGGGTAGTTCTAACCCTCGACTGCTGTTACTATTCAGGTTCGGCTGCCGCCAGAGGTCAACAGGATTCTGTACATCAAGAACCTGCCATACAAGATCACAGCAGAAGAAATGTATGATATCTTTGGCAAATACGGCGCCATCAGACAGATTCGGGTGTAAGTTTTCTGCAAATTATTTCAATCATGTCAGATACCACATAGTTATCCTGCGTTCTAACTTTTAAATGGCAATGATTAGTTTGTTACTACACGTGTAGAGCGGTAATGATATTCAATCTCGGTTGTACATGTCAGTACTGTGTGGTCATGATGTAAGGTTTAATGTTGAAATAAGTGGACGCAATCCGATTGCATTCTTACAATTACAGTCATAGTGACGGTATTATTGTAACCTGTACCATGACAATTTAATAGTCATGTTGATTTGGTTAAACACATTAGTACAGTGGCAATTTAAATAATTAATTCATGTTTCCATGAATGTTTGACTAAGATTTTGAGTTGTAATATCAACACGTGCACTCCAGTTTAATGTAACTAACATATTATATTCAGTTTACATATAATTTATATTATATCACTACACTAGAACCAGCCCGGGTGGTAATTATTAGCAAACAGTTCACTGAATCAGTTGTACAGTCCTGGGTGGGCTTACTGTCTGTCATTTTGCAGTCACAGTACTAGGTATATGTATAATACAAGCTTTCTCATGCACAACTTGCTTCCTGGTCCATTACAGGCATTTACAGCCGAGTTCACGTTTCTAGGAAGGACCTGAAAGCTTTTCTGTTTAAACATGCCTTTACGTAATTATTTACATTTTCTTGTGCACTGTCTTACAATCGCAATGTGTACTTTTAACATTAACATGCTGATCTTATATAATACATATACATTGTGTTGTAATCAAATTTTTACATTCATAACCTGTTTTTTTACTTTGAAACTATTTTGTAGAGATATGTGGATAAGTCAAACTTGCTACACTTTGTAGAGATATGTGGATAAGTCAAACTTGCTACACTTTGTAGAGATATGTGGATAAGTCATACTTGCTGCACTTTGTAGAGATATGTGGATAAGTCATACTTGCTGCACTTTGTAGAGATATGTGGATAAGTCATACTTGCTGCACTTTGTAGAGATATGTGGATAAGTCATACTTGCTACACTTTGTAGAGATATGTGGATAAGTCATACTTGCTGCACTTTGTAGAGATATGTGGATAAGTCAAACTTGCTACACTTTGTAGAGATATGTGGATAAGTCATACTTGCTGCACTTTGTAGAGATATGTGGATAAGTCATACTTGCTGCACCTTGTAGAGATATGTGGATAAGTCATACTTGCTACACTTTGTAGAGATATGTGGATAAGTCAAACTTGCTGCACTTTGTAGAGATATGTGGATAAGTCATACTTGCTACACTTTGTAGAGATATGTGGATAAGTCAAACTTGCTACACGTTGTAGAGATATGTGGATAAGTCATACTTGCTGCACCTTGTAGAGATATGTGGATAAGTCAAACTTGCTACACTTTGTAGAGATATGTGGATAAGTCATACTTGCTACACTTTGTAGAGATATGTGGATAAGTCATACTTGCTGCACTTTGTAGAGATATGTGGATAAGTCATACTTGCTACACGTTGTAGAGATATGTGGATAAGTCATACTTGCTACACGTTGTAGAGATATGTGGATAAGTCATACTTGCTGCACTTTGTAGAGATATGTGGATAAGTCATACTTGCTGCACTTTGTAGAGATATGTGGATAAGTCATACTTGCTACACTTTGTAGAGATATGTGGATAAGTCATACTTGCTACACGTTGTAGAGATATGTGGATAAGTCAAACTTGCTACACTTTGTAGAGATATGTGGATAAGTCATACTTGCTGCACTTTGTAGAGATATGTGGATAAGTCATACTTGCTACACTTTGTAGAGATATGTGGATAAGTCAAACTTACTGCACTTTGTAGAGATATGTGGATAAGTCAAACTTGCTACACTTTGTAGAGATATGTGGATAAGTCATACTTGCTGCACTTTGTAGAGATATGTGGATAAGTCATACTTGCTACACTTTGTAGAGATATGTGGATAAGTCAAACTTACTGCACTTTGTAGAGATATGTGGATAAGTCATACTTGCTGCACTTTGTAGAGATATGTGGATAAGTCATACTTGCTGCACTTTGTAGAGATATGTGGATAAGTCATACTTGCTACACTTTGTAGAGATATGTGGATAAGTCATACTTGCTGCACTTTGTAGAGATATGTGGATAAGTCATACTTGCTGCACTTTGTAGAGATATGTGGATAAGTCATACTTGCTACACTTTGTAGAGATATGTGGATAAGTCATACTTGCTACACTTTGTAGAGATATGTGGATAAGTCAAACTTGCTACACTTTGTAGAGATATGTGGATAAGTCAAACTTGCTACACCTTGTAGAGATATGTGGATAAGTCATACTTGCTGCACTTTGTAGAGATATGTGGATAAGTCATACTTGCTACACTTTGTAGAGATATGTGGATAAGTCAAACTTGCTACACCTTGTAGAGATATGTGGATAAGTCATACTTGCTGCACCTTGTAGAGATATGTGGATAAGTCATACTTGCTACACTTTGTAGAGATATGTGGATAAGTCATACTTGCTACACTTTGTAGAGATATGTGGATAAGTCATACTTGCTGCACTTTGTAGAGATATGTGGATAAGTCATACTTGCTGCACCTTGTAGAGATATGTGGATAAGTCATACTTGCTGCACTTTGTAGAGATATGTGGATAAGTCAAACTTGCTACACTTTGTAGAGATATGTGGATAAGTCATACTTACTACACTTTGTAGAGATATGTGGATAAGTCATACTTACTACACTTTGTAGAGATATGTGGATAAGTCATACTTGCTACACATTGTAGAGATATGTGGATAAGTCATACTGGCTACACTTTGTAGAGATATGTGGATAAGTCATACTGGCTACACTTTGTAGAGATATGTGGATAAGTCATACTTGCTACACGTTGTAGAGATATGTGGATAAGTCATACTTACTGCACTTTGTAGAGATATGTGGATAAGTCATACTGGCTACACTTTGTAGAGATATGTGGATAAGTCATACTTACTGCACTTTGTAGAGATATGTGGATAAGTCATACTGGCTACACTTTGTAGAGATATGTGGATAAGTCATACTTGCTGCACTTTGTAGAGGGACAACGCAGGAGACGAGGGGGACAGCGTTCGTGGTGTATGAGGACATCTTTGATGCAAAAAATGCATGTGATCACTTGTCTGGGTTCAATGTGTGCAACCGGTACCTTGTGGTCCTCTACTACCAGCCTAACAAGGTGAGTGACACTTGCCTCACTCGCAATCATTTACGACTCTATCTCTCACTACATATATTACCCGAGTGTAAATAATTATATTTTGGATAAAGAACCCCACATAACACATTTGCGGAGCAAAACAGCCATTCTGGGTACATTTTGTTGCGATAAAGGAATGTTATAAATAAAAATAATTGGTTGATCACCAAGTTGGCAAAATGTTATCACAGGAAGTATGAACATACACCACATTACTTTCGAGGCATTCCATGTCAAATCAATCAAGAATTTACATGGCCGTCTCGATTTTGATGAAATTTGGTGTGTTGGTTTATGATCACGAGTCTAAATTTAGGTCATCAATCTTTGACCCGACCATGATACCCGATGTACTTCCAGGTGTCATAGCCCCACTTCTAGGTGACCTACAGATGTGATGTGGATGTCATTTTAAAGCTTAGGATTGTCTACCTATTTAGATAATAACCCAAAGACAAGCATACACTGTACATATATAGCAAGAATCTGTAGACGTTTTGTCGTGCACAAGTGAATATTTCAGGAGTTATGAATTTAAAAAACATTTCTTAATGCTGAAATATAGGCACTAAGTACAGACATAATGCTCTATTAGTGTGCAAATGACAACTAAAGGTCAGATTGACCTAAACTTTGGTGAGAAGCATAGAATCGTGATCATAAACCAACACAAAATTTCATCAAAATCGAAGAGTCATGTAAATTTCAGTTTTTGATTGATTTGACATGGAATGCCCCATGTTCTGCAGTAATCCTATTAAACAGTAGTGTACATAATCAAAGAAGGCTGTGTCTAGTGACATGATCTACTATGCCATCATCTCATACAGTTAAACTTAAGTGACATGCAATTTGCAAAGCTGCAATTTGTTGGTTTTCTACCAGTGAAAGTGTATTAAGGCTAGACACTGCAGGCAAAAATATGATTTGGAATCACAATAAAAAATGTCCTTTGTTTATGCTGTGGAAATCCCTGTTGTTTACTCCTCATGATAATGTAACAAAAAGTGCACTGTTGAGTATGTAAGTACAAAATAAAGAAGTTTGTATTACAAAAAATACACTCAGAATTGTGTTTAATTTATAATGGACGGGGATATAATTTATTTGAATAATCCTAGTCTGATTGTTATAAAAATAAGCATTTATCACATCATTATCTTTGGCCATGTGCTCACTGTAGCTGCTTTCTGTACAGGCCTACAAGAAACTTGACCAGCAAAAGAAGCAAGAAGATCTTGACCACATGAAGCAGAAGTATGGACTTAGTACACCAGAGAAGAAATGACCAGTGCAATGTGACTTGTTTTTTGTTTTAATGTGCGACAGTTTCCATGGCAATATGTGTGCAACTATTGGGACTGTCAAGTAGACAGGCCTCATTCAGTGTGTGGACTGTCAAGTAGACAGGCCTCATTCAGTGTGTGGACTGTCAAGTAGACAGGCCTCATTTGGTGTGACTGTCAAGTAGACAGCCTCCATCCAGTGTATGGACTGTCAAGTAGACAGGTCTCGTTGGGTGTGTGGACTGTCAAGTAGACAGGCTTCATTCAGTGTGTGGACTGTCAAGTAGACAGGACTCATTCAGTATATGGACTGTCAGACAGGACTCATTCAGTATATGGACTGTCAAGTAGACAGGCTTCATTCAGTGTGTGGACTGTCAAGTAGACAGGCTTCATTCAGTGTGTGGACTGTCAAGTAGACAGGCTTCATTCAGTGTGTGGACTGTCAAGTAGACATAACTCATCCAGTGTATGGACTGTCAAGTAGACAGGCTTCATTCAGTGGGTGGACTGTCAAGTAGACAGGACTCATTCAGTGAGTGGACTGTCAAGTAGACAGGCTTCATTCAGTGTATGGACTGTCAAGTAGACAGGCTTCATTCAGTGTATGGACTGTCAAGTAGACAGGCTTCATTCAGTGTGTGGACTGTCAAGTAGACAGGCTTCATTCAGTATGTGAATTACAACACATTCCATAAACTCAGAAACCTGCCTCCATTGTTCCAATATAATTTATTTTTATTATGCACGTTACATTATTCTTGTGGATGATCACTGTGTTATAATGCTTTAATAAATTCATCAAAGTAACATCTTGAGTTTTCTTACTAATAAAGGTAATGGTAAGTTCTTGTATAGCGCAGTATCCAGTCCTCAGGACTGCTCAAAGTACTTTACATCCATGGCAGGCCTGTTCAATCAGACACTGTCTCAACTTCTCTGGGAAGCATCTTGCCATATGCTACAATTAATGCACGAAGGCAGCTTGTACACATCCACCACTGTCCATAGCCAGGTACTCATACAGTTGAGTGGACTGGAGCAATGTAGAGTGAAACACCTTGCCCAAGGTTTTAGCATCGCAGCACAGGATTTGAAGCCGTGTTTTCTTAATCGAGAGTCCGAAGCTCTACCCTTGAGCCATTGCGCTCTACATTGTGTACTGTTGTCAGTTTGTATCTCGGCAATTGTCCTCTTATCTTCCATGTGATTCGACAAAATCTCCCATTGAAGAACACAACCACATTGGTTCCTTAGCCTTCAGTGGTCTGCACGACAGCACATTGTCTTAATTAACACGCACTACCACACACACTCACACATACACACAACACAAGAATATTCATGCTTTGAGTAACTGGTGACTAAACAATTACAGCACTATACTGGCTTGAAATCTGAGGCTGCACCTACCACAGAACCTGGTCATTTTACCTGCAGCCCGCTGTGCACTGCAACAAATGAAAATTCAGCCTGTGGAGCTGTGGGCCAAAACCCTCCACATGGCTTTAAGGCCCGGATACAATATCGGGCATAGCTGTATGGTAGTGACCTATCGGGTGCGTTGCTATGGCAATACATGTGTATGCATGTTTACATCACCACCGGACACTGGGAATCAGAATCAGATAGCCAATGAAAATAGCGTATCGCATTGACACCCTCCCACCTTGGTGAAAGAGTCACCTTCACCCATAGTCACACATCCGTCCAACACTGTCTGGACGTGTGGCAGCAGGACATCCGACAAAAAAACATCGGATATGCTGCATTGTCATGACATTGCCCGATAGTGTATCAGTGCCTTGGAGGCTTTAGTGCACACAATGAGGGTATCAAAAGCTCCACTGAGTCAACACAAGATTCAGCCAGGAATTATTTAATCTAACTGAATCCAGAAGAAGCACAACAATTTATGTGCACATTACAACTGGAATTCAAGTTAAAAAACTACATTGAAAATAAATACTAATATTTAAAAGAACAAAAAACATTATAATTCGTAACATTTTTATATACAAAGCATGTTTTAAAGGAGACAGAATGGTGGAATATCAAGAAAAGGAGGTACAAACATAGGAACAATTTGTGATGTGGCGAATGAATTAAGGTGAAGAACAGATAATATTACAATGTATTTTATATAGAACAAACTATTCACATGAATACTGTCAAGTGTCTAGCAAACCCGCTACTACTCTAGTAGGCTAGCTCTGTTACAAACAAGATGGACCATCTTATATTAAATCTCTAAAGTCTGTCTATTCACAATTTATCTGTCAAATTGCACTTTTTAATTTCGTAAGAAACACATAAAACTAACAAACTTTAAAGCCATACACCCCAATGACCTATTTAGGTTTCTTCTTTGGTGGCCACCCCATAGCCACTGATTGTGGCCATAGTTTGTTATCTGTGTACTCCAACTCCCCCTAAACATTATATGCCTTTCTTCTTACCCTTCTTCTTATCTTTCTTCTTACTGGTGGGGGACGTCTTGTTATCAGATGTGTCATTTGTAACATCAGTTTTTGCCTTCTGTTTAAGGACAGACTTTGAGAGCTCCTCTATGACAGTATTCATGTGTTTGCGGTAATCGGGCATGTATGCCATGCTTCCGTCGGTTGGAAGGCTGTAATGACGCCTTGAGTATATTCCAGGTGCGACGTTCAGAGCATTGTGTGCCCTGCGTTGCTGCTCCAATACAGCGAAGGCAGAGTTCATTTTCCGGATTCTGTGTCGGGTCCAGTGACGAGTCGTGAACAGACTGTCTTTGGACTTCCTGTGGGAGGCTCCAGACAGAGACTTGTGGGTTCGAAGGGTGCTGGTGGCATGCCGTTTAGGGGCCTCCTGTACTGAGTGGATGTCGTCGAAGACCTTGTGCGAATATGGTCCGTACAAACCAACACTGCCTGCTTCGGATATGTCAGTCGAGTTGCGGCGAAGGCTATGCAGGGAGCCTATGTTGAATGTGTTGGCCCTTACATTCATGACGTTCTCGTGCTTGTTGCGGTTCAACCATATCAGTCCCAGCACCGCGACCATGACGACCACAATGGAGGAGAACATAACAATCGACATCACTGCAAAGAACTCCCATGCTTTCTCCTCAATCACTGGCGTGCCATCTACAACAGACAGCGCATTATCAGCCAGACAGCGGTGGTGAGGGGCCTCACGTTGGATAGATTTTAAAAAGAGGTTTGTTTGTGTTTTTAATGTCATGTTGTTAAGAACACACATTCTGTCAAATGTCATCACATTAAAGGCAAACTGTCGGCAAAATTGTATTTATCAAGCCAGAAAGAATGGTCCAAACATTCCAATTATAAACCATCGTGACTGGCAGATACTTGCACTTAAGAGAGGAGTCAAACATCCTCACCAACAGTAATTGGTTTACACACTCCAAACTGAGAGTGGAGGTTGGAGTGAAAGAGAGCTTAAGAAGAAACCGGTGAGGAGTAGGCTGAAATGGGCCTGACATGCGGACAGAATAGGGGTTGAAAAACTGTCAAAGAGAGCAGGTGCCCAGAAAGTGGAGGGAAAAAGCAGGCGAGGAAGACTAAGAATGTGATGGGAGGACTGAGAGAGAGATCTGGAGAGTGGGATGAGAATTGGAGAACAATAGCAAAAATAGGAGTTGGTGACTGGTGATAGAGAACACGGAGAGAAAAGTGAGGAGGAAAGAAAAGATGCTAGTAACCATGGCAACCCTCACCCCTGACGACGGACAACAAGAGGAGACCAACATTCCAAACTTAAGTTGTGTGAAGATTCAGTAGTCTTCCTATATATAACTATTTGACGGGTGATTCACCGTGATTACCTATTGAAGGACGTGTGGTACTTGCCGTTAAAGATGCCCTGGTGACCAACCATTCCAAAGTAACATTCCTGTCTCCTGCCACAGAAAGAGTTCCACCGAAGAGCTGAACCGTCCGCCCTGACAGAGCACCAGTGACACTCAGCTAGCTGGTGACACTTACTGAAACGTCAACAGAATCACACACACATTTTATAGCATGCTGTATATAAATAATATATTTTATTTCCTGTAACACCACATCCATAAGTATTCATAGCACTTCACAACATATTACTATTAAAATAAACAATAAAAATCAGAAGAATACTAATATTTTAAAATATATAAAATGTGTACATATATAAATGACTAAAATTACTACAGTATTAAATAATGTAGCATTTCTAAAGATAAGAAGTAAATAAATTACCTATTAGTCATAAAAATATATAGCAGGTAACCATGACTAGTCCTGCTGTACATCTGAGATTATCACGAACAGAATAATGCTTTCTATTATGTACATCGCTGGACGTATCCATACGTTTTGAATAGATGCTGCATTTTCCTTTCTGAAAAAATACTAAAATTGTGCTTCTAGTGATTCTGAGTCTTGTATGTTTACTAGAAACAATAGCAGTGAAGTCTCACTCAAACGTGCCCCATCAATTTATTAGTTTCTTCACTCATCTCATCACCACCTAGCAGGAGAAAGTGGTATTGTTCTTGGAGCCAGAAAATAGATGTAGAAAACATATTCCGACATATTTTAGCATTTCAAATATTTGTCATGTGTACTGCATGCTTAATAGATAGAGTGAACACAGTGTCGAGTAACGCCACACTTAGACTGGCACGACAGCATGACTGTTGCAGTAGTGAGCCTACGTCCGTGTCTCTCTACTCCTGCAGTCGGGGGCGGCACATGCTTGCAAGTGTGCCAGCAATACGGTCTCATCTGATGTTATTGTCTGATACATGTACATGTTCTCATCCAGTGGTGGGCATATGGACACATTGCTGTGACAGAAAAGACATGGAGGTGTTAGATGTCACTCTATTACCTGGACTTGTACACGTAAACACACAGAGACACTGTTGTGACAGAAAAGACATGGAGGTGTTAGATGTCACTCTATTACCTGGACTTGTACACGTAAACACACAGAGACACTGCTGTGACAGAAAGACATGGAGGTGTTAGATGTCACTCTCTTACCAGGACTTGTACACGTAAACACACAGAGACACTGTTGTGACAGAACAGACATGGAGGTGTTAGATGTCACTCTATTACCAGGACTTGTACACGTAAACACACAGAGACACTGTTGTGACAGAACAGACATGGAGGTGTTAGATGTCACTCTATTACCTGGACTTGTACATGTAAACACACAGAGACACTGCTGTGACAGAACAGACATGGAGGTGTTAGATGTCACTCTATTACCTGGACTTGTACATGTAAACACACAGAGACACTGCTGTGACAGAACAGACATGGAGGTGTTAGATGTCACTCTATTACCTGGACTTGTACATGTAAACACACAGAGACACTGCTGTGACAGAACAGACATGGAGGTGTTAGATGTCACTCTATTACCTGGACTTGTACATGTAAACACACAGAGACACTGCTGTGACAGAACAGACATGGAGGTGTTAGATGTCACTCTATTACCTGGACTTGTACATGTAAACACACAGAGACACTGCTGTGACAGAACAGACATGGAGGTGTTAGATGTCACTCTATTACCTGGACTTGTACACGTAAACACACAGAGACACTGTTGTGACAGAACAGACATGGAGGTGTTAGATGTCACTCTATTACCTGGACTTGTACACGTAAACACACAGAGACACTGCTGTGACAGAACAGACATGGAGGTGTTAGATGTCACTCTATTACCTGGACTTGTACACGTAAACACACAGAGACACTGTTGTGACAGAACAGACATGGAGGTGTTAGATGTCACTCTATTACCTGGACTTGTACACGTAAACACACAGAGACACTGTTGTGACAGAACAGACATGGAGGTGTTAGATGTCACTCTATTACCTGGACTTGTACATGTAAACACACAGAGACACTGCTGTGACAGAACAGACATGGAGGTGTTAGATGTCACTCTATTACCTGGACTTGTACATGTAAACACACAGAGACACTGCTGTGACAGAACAGACATGGAGGTGTTAGATGTCACTCTATTACCTGGACTTGTACACGTAAACACACAGAGACACTGCTGTGACAGAACAGACATGGAGGTGTTAGATGTCACTCTATTACCTGGACTTGTACACGTAAACACACAGAGACACTGTTGTGACAGAACAGACATGGAGGTGTTAGATGTCACTCTATTACCTGGACTTGTACACGTAAACAAACAGAGACACTGTTGTGACAGAACAGACATGGAGGTGTTAGATGTCACTCTATTACCTGGACTTGTACACGTAAACACACAGAGACACTGTTGTGACAGAACAGACATGGAGGTGTTAGATGTCACTCTATTACCTGGACTTGTACATGTAAACACACAGAGACACTGCTGTGACAGAAAAGACATGGAGGTGTTAGATGTCACTCTCTTACCAGGACTTGTACACGTAAACACACAGAGACACTGTTGTGACAGAACAGACATGGAGGTGTTAGATGTCACTCTATTACCAGGACTTGTACATGTAAACACACAGAGACACTGCTGTGACAGAACAGACATGGAGGTGTTAGATGTCACTCTCTTACCAGGACTTGTACACGTAAACACACAGAGACACTGTTGTGACAGAACAGACATGGAGGTGTTAGATGTCACTCTATTACCTGGACTTGTACATGTAAACACACAGAGACACTGCTGTGACAGAAAAGACATGGAGGTGTTAGATGTCACTCTATTACCTGGACTTGTACATGTAAACACACAGAGACACTGTTGTGACAGAACAGACATGGAGGTGTTAGATGTCACTCTATTACCTGGACTTGTACACGTAAACACACAGATACACTGTTGTGACAGAACAGACATGGAGGTGTTAGATGTCACTCTATTACCAGGACTTGTACATGTAAACACACAGAGACACTGCTGTGACAGAACAGACATGGAGGTGTTAGATGTCACTCTATTACCTGGACTTGTACATGTAAACACACAGAGACACTGCTGTGACAAGAAAAGACATGGAGGTGTTAGATGTCACTCTATTACCTGGACTTGTACATGTAAACACACAGAGACACTGCTGTGACAGAAAAGACATGGAGGTGTTAGATGTCACTCTATTACCTGGACTTGTACATGTAAACACACAGAGACACTGCTGTGACAGAAAAGACATGGAGGTGTTAGATGTCACTCTATTACCTGGACTTGTACACGTAAACACACAGAGACACTGTTGTGACAGAACAGACATGGAGGTGTTAGATGTCACTCTATTACCTGGACTTGTACACGTAAACACACAGAGACACTGTTGTGACAGAACAGACATGGAGGTGTTAGATGTCACTCTATTACCTGGACTTGTACACGTAAACACACAGAGACACTGTTGTGACAGAACAGACATGGAGGTGTTAGATGTCACTCTATTACCTGGACTTGTACACGTAAACACACAGAGACACTGTTGTGACAGAACAGACATGGAGGTGTTAGATGTCACTCTATTACCTGGACTTGTACATGTAAACACACAGAGACACTGCTGTGACAGAACAGACATGGAGGTGTTAACTGCTGGTTACTTCAGTACTAGCCTTCACTTCCCCGGCATATTCTTTTGAAAAAAATCTACTTTTAAGCACGACCAATTAAATCAGGAGGAGTGCGGTTGGCCCCTGGTCATGTGATATAATTTTGGGTGACATCATCAGCACACTGTTCATGTAACATGCAGTGTTTGGGATACACAAGTAAATATTAAAACACACAAAACCATTAGGCTGCACGTGTGATTGACCAGACGGATTGTTATGTCAGGCGTAGTTTGCCTGGCAAACAGCCCTGGCTTGTGACAATGACTTATGTTAATCTACTAATTCAAAGAGTTTGTGTACTTTTCAGAGCATGTCTCATGAGTGCCTGAGTATAAACAGGGGCAGCTGCAGATGGTCCTCGGATCTCTCGTACATTCTGGCAGCACCCTCATAATCTGTGTACAAAATCACAATTTCACGTCAGTCATGTCAAATCATTTTGTCAAACAAATCAAACACGTTGAAGGCTCAAATTAAGTATACAAAGCAAATCAATGAAGTTTGAGGAAGAAACATGAAGTAAGCAGTATTCTGCATTCTCTATGTTACACCTTTGTCAATATTTTCTAGCTGTTCTGCACATTATTTTAGTTCATATGTACCATTAAAGGGATACTCCAGTCAGTGAGAGGTTCACATTATTAACTTACATATGTATACTATATTGGTTGTGCCTAGTAATTGTGCACAAAGATCGTTAATAAACAATTAGTTATAGTTTAATAGTATCAAACACATGCTATCCTAGATTCAGGGCGCTGCCATCTTGAGACTTATGCGCCAGTGACGTAAGCCAAATTGTTTACATCTTCGCTAAAATTTTTGATAGTGACGTAAGCAATCCGTGACGTACTGGATACATAAAATACCATTGGACAGACATAGGATATTCGAATGTGCATGTGCCAGTGACGAAAACGGTATACGTCACCCGCGCATAAGGCTCAAGATGGCAGCGCCCTGAATCCAACATGGAGTGTTTCTGGTACAATTATACTATAATTAATTGTTTGTTAACGATCTTTGTGCAAAATTACTATGCACAACCAATATATTATACAGATGTAAGTAAATGCTGTGAATCTCTCACTGACTGGAGTATCCCTTTCAGTGGCTATCATAGGCAATATATGCACATGTGGCTATCTGCTTTTGTAGATTATTATTATTATACTGTATACATTATAACATAAATTAGGCATATAATAATTTTCAAATAACTGTTGCATGCTTTGAAACAGTGAACAAATGTTGGTAAAGGTGACTTAATTGCAATGAATTCCAGCTTGGTTCCATAGACAACTAACTACATGTATCTTGTTGTACAGTCCAGACAAGCAAGCAAACAAATTTGGACAATTAATTAACTGCTCTGTTTGTGAAAAAGGTAGTGCAATGTATACAATTTGGGATTATGGACATTTCAGATATGGAGCCAATTTCAGACAGCCCACTTAGCAACTGTTGCTGTGACAACGATTTTCTTTAGCAACAGATCACATAAACTTTCAAATTAAGCCACAATCTATTTAGACATTTCATATTCATCAGTCAAATAGTATTAAACGTGTTAAATGTGTAGCTCTCACATGGCAACTGTTGCTATGACACTAATTGTCCTTGTTTTTAATTTCACAATATTTGAGGCATATTCTGAAGCTTAATCACTAGTCTCAATATTAATTATATGGGATGTTGCAAAGTAATAAATAATGGTTTCCTAGCAACAGTTGCTATATATATATATATATACATATATATATATATGTATATATATTTAATTTCACAATATTTGAGTCATATTCCGAAGCTTAATCACTAGTCTCAATATTAATTATATGGGATGTTGCAAAGTAATAAATAATGGTTTCCTAGCAACAGTTGCTATATATATATATATATACATATATATATATATATATATATATTATATATGTGTGTGTGTGTGTGTGTGGCGGCCTAGGAAAACCAGTCGGAAGTTGCTGGCGTATTTGCCCGTAAACGCGTCGTAAAGGTGTTTTTGGGTAACTCAGTCCATTTTGAGATTTTACTACGATGTTTTTGCTAACATACTTATTTATACATTCACGAAGTATTTTCCTGAATACACAAGTGTAAGTTGCATTTTTTGGGTATTTTGTAACTGGGAAGATCGTTCAACGGAGCAAAAGTTAACGGATTTGTATTTTGACGTTGGATTTGAGTTGTTTTAGTAGTTCGATTAGTTTGTAGTTTAGTTTGATGTTGCTATAGTTTGTGTCTGTACATATTTCTTAACTGTTTAACGTGTTATTGGAGCGGATTTCGTTGGAAAGACAGACTTCGTGGCGAATTTCATTTCGTGTTTACGATCTTCGAAAATTCAAAGATGGCGGCGCTCATGGACGGACCGAAGCCAAACGATATTGCTCGTTGTCTGAATGCACTGGCGTTGATGAATATGCAGGATATTGCCAGCGCCGACATCATCAGTGACCTTGTGAATGATTACTTCATCATACGACCAATTTGCAACGATGAGAGCAATTCTGACTCGGGGAAGACTTTGCTACCACTTGCGTGTTGATTATTAATGTACATTTCTGCTAACAAACACCTATGACTTTTGACCTATACCCTCTTTAAACTACTGTAACTGTGTCCTTAAATAACAAAAATATTTGGATAATTTAGTATTCCAAAGCTAAAATATGTTCTGTTTAATTTAAAGTAACTTAAAAAGTATCCATCAGAATTGGATAATGTTTTCAGGACAGTAAAGGTAACAAATACAGCTACATTTCCCTCACAGGACTTTATAACGTAACTGCAACAGTTATTGTGTTATGCGGCATAAAGTGTGGTGTTCGTGTGAAGAATGAATCTTGACTTTAAATCTAGTTTTTCTCCTGCAATCAAGTGTGACGTGTGTCCTGTTAAATGTTTTTGTAACTTTAAAAGTACCCACCAGAAATGGATAATGTTTTCAGGACAGTAAAGGTAACAAACACAGCTACATTTCCCTCACAGAACTTTATAACGTAACTGCAACAGCTACTGAGTTACGCATCATAATGTGTGGTTTTCATGTGAAGAATGAATCTCGACTTTAAAACTCGTTTTTCTCCTTAAGTAATTTCTTATAGGGGGCCCTCTTTAAATTCCTGTAACTTTGCTTCTAGTGGGAATATTTGAATACAGTAAACAGTACAGGATATGTAAATAGTGTAGATTTCCATTTCTTAAATAAAAATGCAAATAATTTGTTGTCAATGTGACTGGTTTTCCTAGGCCGCCACACATATTATATATATATGGGAGTCTAGTTGGCATTCTGTCCCCTCTGGAAGGAGGTACAGAATATGCCAATTGTAAAAACCCAGCAAGCCCTTAAATCCTTCATTCCATCCTCCCATCAAGTATCTGAATCAGCCACAAAAAATGAATCGTTGTCCTATCACAGTCTCTACTGCTGCCAATGCAATGTTGTTTTATCATCTTAATTAATTAATTAATTAATCTTATTATAAAATTGTCATATTATTTTAGCATATTTATTTATTCCAATATTATATATACATGTGTATGTATATATATATATATATATATATATATATATATATAATATATATATATATATATATTATATATATAATATAATTATATATATTACTACCGTTTACATATTTACATGCTTGATTTTACTGTATACATGCATTACTATGTGACTTAAATATTGTGTACAACAATACAACTGGATTGCAGTACTTAACTGCATAAGTAATGTTGTCAGTCTTGTTATACATAGAGTTGAATATACTAAATACAGAAATACTGCTAGAAGCATTTTTCAGAAAGAAACATCAAACTTGACAATGTAAAGTAATGTTATCAAATAAACAATTTTAATATAAAAAGTATTCATTTTCACAGAGAAGACTAGAACGTATCATCTGCTGATTGTTTAAACACTAGCAGTGGGAAAATAGATGATACAAATTAGAATTAATTATCGAGCGTGAGTTTCACGTAAATACATGCATGCATGCAACTGGATTCCCAGTAACCCAATTTATTATTATTAAAATAAGGCTTCCTCTTAATTTTTGCAAAATCTTGTTAAACAGTGCACTGACAGTTCATCAACAGCCTTGCATGTGACTTGGACTGATATACAGAAATGTTTGTTGCATCACTAACTCACTGAATGTGGGCATTGACAGACACCAATTTCAAATTCATCTGCTTCCGCTTGGTGTAACTTGATTATGGCGTAGACGTTGGTCTTGTGCAGGTGGTAGACTTCAGCACCAATCTGTTCCGACATCGGGTTTTGTTCTGATATTGTAACATCCGCTTTCATCTGAGCAAACAGTACAAACACGGTTGCTAGTCAAATTAATACATCTTGCCTATCATATTTCATGTTTATATGTAGTATCTTACACTAAGAGTAACATACACACACATACACACAATTATAAAAAATTCACATCATATGAATCCAAGTGTGTATTTAGAAGTAATTTTACAATAGCACAATTTACTGAATAACATTAAATGCCAGTGACACATATACTGGTAGCTAGTATGAAAAAAATTAATAAGCAAGTATTATTCATGCTGTACAGACACTTTACATACAGTTTAAAATGCTTAGCTTGATCAACTCAGAATGCCATTTGAACCCACAAGAGTAGCCTGACCTTGTACGAGTGGAAGAGAACAAAGCTGTTTTGTTCAAAACATGTCACCCTCTTCATGATTCCATGTCTTACCAGCCTCTCGGCTATTCTACACTCCTGCAACTCAGTCATTTAATCTCTGTCTAAGACCATACATGCAATATATGTACATGTACAGCTCTGTAGATTAACATAAAAGTATTGCTAGGCTTACCCAAAGACATACATTACATACTGATAGTGTTTAAACATCATGCAATAGGATAAGTGTTACATAGTAACTTCATGCTTTTTTATAATCTCTGCTGTCAATCATAATTACAGAGCTACTGTTTAAACTGAAGAATGAAATCAAATATTTTTACCAAATCGATAGTATTTCATGTTTACATGTATGTACGCAAAATCTAAAGAAACTGAAAGGAAGTATAGCAAGTGTACTGTGCATACCAGATATTTTTATATCATGAGAAAGTACAGTTATACATTCTTATATAGTTAAAATAGTATGCAGATCATGTAACATTTCAATCTCGGCAGGACTATTTTTTAACTGACTTGTTATTAATTATGACCATTAACAATTTGTTATTCTAGTTAATTATTATTACATTACTGACTATTTGTTATCCATTTTTACAATTATTTCTTACTTGAATTAATTTGCCATACATTTATGTATATAACAAAAATTAATGGTACTAAATATTTTAGATGTTTTGTGAGGTTTATACTTAGGTTAATTCAATTGTATTTAGTCAAATTGTAGCAACATTTAATCTTTTGTTTTATTATTCATAGTTGGCATTCTTGTTGACTAAACACTTCTAAAATATTTTACGTTGGATTATAGTGTAAACATAAGCTTGGGCCATTCCATGTCTAATCAATCAAAAACAGGATGACATTTACATGACTGTCTTCAATTTTTATGACATTTAGTTTGTTGGTTTATGATCATGAGTCCCACCAATTATTAGGTCAATCTGACCTTCACGTCCAGAGATAGAGGTCATCAAACTTTGACCCGACCTTGACACCTGACGACCTTAATTCCAGGTGTCATAACTTCCTACAGATGTGACGTTGGTGTCATTTTAAAGCTGATAGAATTGTCTACCTATATACAACAATTCATCTACCAAATTGTTTTAATATAATAAAAAAATTATTTGACCTGACCTAGCAAACACATGTAACCTTCGAATTCGGTGATTTTTTTATGTTGAAACATCTATATGGCAAGAATCCATAGACGTTTTGTTGTGTGCAATTGAATACTTCAGTTGTGAATAATTTTTTTTTTTAACTCATATTAATGCTGAAATATAGGCTAGTAAGTATAGTCATAATGCTCTGTTAGCATATGCAAATGGTGGCTATAACAACGTCCTAGTTTTTGTTGTTGCTGTTATCACAGTTACTATCCAGTATTCACACAATGATGTCATTATGTGCTGGTGTACTTTGCGTGTGTGTGCGAGTGTGCATGTGTAAAACATCATGCCAAAAATTGGGTGAAACTTACTTCTCCAGGATCAATTTTAAAGTAAAATGTGTATTAGTTCATATTCATGAATGTATATTACAATTTAACCAACCATATTTTAGGTCAATCTGACCATCATTAATTTTCTAGTCACGATCTGGTAATTTTGACGACCTCTGTCTCTGATGGTAAAAATGTCTGGATAGAAATCATAACTACCGGTATTTGATCTAACCTTGACTACCTCGTGACTTTCTAGATGTCATAATTTCTTTTGTTTTCCACTAATTTATATTGTAATCTACATATGCTGGTGTACTTAATATACAGTGTATGATTGGTCAGAACATTGCACTGGTATAGTCGTTGTCCATGTAACACACTGGTAATTGGTCTACACTGCATTTTCATTCATTAAGCCTATTCTGCTGGATTTTACCTTGAAAGAATTGTTTTAGCTATAAAGCTTTTGGGTAATGTTAGCTTCTAGCTGGTTCCAATCTACCTCTGGTTGTGACAATATTCTAAACTTATGTATTAATTTTTTTTACCAACAGCATGGTGACTGTATTACTGGGAATCCCACACTGTTACGGAGAACACATTTCCTGCATATCTAATACATAGATCTTACTGATTCTCAAGTTTAATCAGTATGTCATGGTCATATTTACCTCAATTTGTGTCCATGTTACCTAATGTCTTACATATGTTGTCATTTCTTAGCCAAGAAGGATGTTATCCCAGTTTCCATTACAATTATGCCAGTTACCTCCTGCTTCAGAATGTACATATTTTGAATATAAATTATGCATTTAAATTATGCATAAATTTATTGGTGAGATGTCCCATTTTTGTGTACCAGTACTGTGTCCTAACCCATATGCCAAAATTTTTATGAATTGTTTTGTCCATGTTCGACTTTGAAGAAAAACTAGTTTGCTTATACTCATAAGTCAAAGTGTATGTTGCAAACCATGTCAATCTGACCATCCATTTTGTCATGGTCAATTCATGTCATCAAAAGTTGGCATGGTGGTAGCCACCTGGCAACTTTCCAGATTTCGTTCTTGTCTCCTATGCAACTGTTGGTATCATTTTAAATATATAATACAGTTCTTTCTCCCTTTATACACAATCAAAAACAAATAATAATTTGGAATACAATTTTGCAAAACTAGCTTGATTCTGACCTGACATTGCAAAAATCAAGTAATCTCTAATTTTGGTGACTTTCTATTTTGAACCTCCATATGAATTTGGTAAAAATTGCAGAAAGTGTTATCAGGCACACAACAATCCTTTAAAGAAACAATAAAATCTAGGATTTTAGCCACCATTTGCATACAAACAGAGCATTTTGACTGTACTTATTGGCCTATATTTCAGCATTAATGTGGGTTAAGAAATGGTTTTAAAATTCATAACTCCTGAAGTATTCAATTGCGCATGATAAAACTTCTATAGATTTTTGCCATGTATGTATATTTCAACATAACAAATAAGGGAAATCGACATTGCCCAGGTAAATGTTTTTGCTAGGTCAGGTCAAACCATTAAAAATATATTTAAAATATTTTGATACATGAATTGTTGTCTAAATATGTAGGCAATTCTATTAGCTTTAAAATGAAACCAACATAACATATGTAGGCCACCTAGAAGTGGAGTTATGAGACCTGGAAGGTCGTCAGGTATTAAGGTCGGGTCAAAGTTTGATGACCTCTATCTCTGGACCTGAAGGTCAGATTGACCTAACAACTGGTGGGATGAATAGACTCATGATTATAAACCAACACACATTTCATCAAAATCAAAGACTATCATGTAAATTCTTGATTGATTTGACAAGGAATGCCCCGCTACGTAGTTGTCTGGGCTGCTGTAATGTCATTCTCATGCTCTTGAAGCTGCACTGGCTTCCTGTTAAGAGTTGCATTATATTCAAGACACAGCCCACTTCTCACTTTTATATGCCTCCAGGGTCTTGCACGTACCTCCATAGTTATCAGCCCTTTTCTCTCCATATTATCCGACACACAGCCTACACCCTTCTCATCAGTAAATTCTTAAACAGCTCACTTCCCGCACTAAAATCGGCGAACAATCCTTCTCTTGTACAGCTCCAAGAGCATGGAACCATGCAACCACCATCACAGTGCACAAATGTATGAGCGTTGATCAGTTTAAAGTTGCACTCAAGTTGCATCTTTTTAAAGATTTTGGCATTCAATTATCACAGTTAATTAGTCAACTATTCATGCATTTATATTAAATAATTTATTATTTTAATATATTGTTATTGTTAATGACATTGTCTTGTCATGCTTATTTATGCATGCATTTTAAGGGCACATACAGTAGTAATTGTTTTTATAAGCTGGAATGATAAGAACTATAATATTATTATCTGAACTTGTAAGATTCGATCTGCATAAAAAACATAAACAGAAGTCAGCAAAGCCAGCTCACCTTCTCTATGATGTGGATTTGTTCTATTTTAGGTATACTTGTAGGTGTGCTAGGAGGCTTTATGAAGTCTGGGTGAACCACAAGGTAGCCCATCTCATCCACCAAAAAGCAACTACAACCAGTGCATAAGAAGATCTCATTGAAAACTATCTCATCGAAAACTAATAACAAATATCATCTGCAATTATAAAATATGTTAGTATTATCTGTTTTACACTAGTGTTTTAGCTTACTGTACATTTTAGTATTATCTGTCTTAAAATCAGTGTTTATTTTGATGTATCAGTACCGAATTCGCCCGTGGAAACGCCCACCCCCGGGTTAGCGCCCACCCCCCACTTCAGGCCCACCCCCGCTGATATTTCACCTAATATCGCCCATAACACTCCACTTCAAACACTTTCCCAAACATATTTTTGTGAAATAAACTTGCCTCGGCAGAATAAGTATATCCTTGCTTTTAAAACATATCCATGGTATTTTATCCCAATTCTAAATGGATATGACTTTTGATGAAACAAACATAGTTTTTTCATAAGTGAAACATTGTCCGTGCACACTACGTCATCAAGATGTGTGTTAGCACCTGGCAAAAGTCGTCGACACTACTCAGTACACTACAGTCACTGGAATTGTTTTTTGTAAAACCGCAAAAACCGCGTTTGTTGCTGTAGACCCACACACGTTTATTTCGCGTTTATTTGCACTTTCTCTTATAAAAAACGTCAACACGCCGAAACACAGGACTTTTGGTGTGAAATATAAATTAAGTGTAGTTGCACGGCATAATGGAAATGGCCATAATGTATCACACACAGCACGAGAACATGGTGTGGATAGGAAGAGAGTTAGGGAGTGGCTGGCCAGTGAAACCTTACTGAATCTGCATAAACGAGGAAGAAGTCGGTAGGTCACAGATTTATTACTAGTAATAGACAGGATCATTGCTCAGGGGCACTATCATTATCCTATGATGAGTGGGAGATGAGGGGTGGAGTAGAAGGGTGTTGGGACAGGGTGTGGATGATGCATAGTAGAGGGATAGAGGGGAAGAGTGGTAGGAAGGGGGGTAGAAGGGTTGTAGGGAATGTGTAGGGTGGAGGTCAATTATGGTTGGTGTTTGTGGGTAATTTGCCTGTTATCTTTTTAACAAGAGTACTCCCAATTGAAGCCTGCTGCCTGAATAAATGTTTCAGGAGGTATGATACCCATATAGATGACACAAGTTCCCTTTATTTGACAGGTGGTGGCACAGAGTGTGCCAGTATGGAAGTGGACATGGGGGTGCTGGACTATCTCATGGATGAACAAGCTGCTGGTCGTCCTGTCTCTAATGATGACCTCAAAGAAAAAGCTAGAGAGGTAGCACGTGGTGTTGATGATCTGGGGAATTCAAGGGAAGTGACGGGTGGTTGCAAAGATGGAAGAAAAGGAACCATGTAGCCATCCGACATGGAACAAATGACAGCCAAAAACTGCTTGAATATTTTGGTGGGCAAGTGAGTGATTTTAAGAATGCTGTGCACACCAAGAGACGAGAACAAGATTACACTCTAGCAAATATTGGCAATATGGATGAGTCAATGGTCCGCTTTGACATGACCCCAAAAAGCACTGACAATATAAAAGGGGAAAATACTGTCCGTATTGCTACCACTGGTGGTGTCAAGAAAGGACTTACAGTGGCCATTACTGCACTTGCCAATGGTACGAAATTGCCAGCATATGTAGTTTTCAAAGAAGGTTGACTGCCAAGGATCCCCCCAAGAGTAATGGCAGCATTGCGAATACCAAACAATGTTCAAGTGTCTGCTACTCAAAACGGCTGGATGACTGGGGCAGAGATGGCAATATGGCAAAATCGGACATGGGGACCAAACTGGGATGATGTACGCAGACTCCTAATTTTAGACCAAGCTAGTGTTCACACAATGAACGATACCAAAACTGCTTTAGCAAATGTCCAAACAGATATCATCTATGTACCAGCAGGGTGCACATCAATTTCTCAACCAGCAGATGTGTCTTGGAATGCACCTTTCAAAAATCTACTGAGAGCAGAGTGGAAGTTGTGGAGACAGATAGAAGAGGGAACCCCCAGGGGTCATCTCAAAGTGGCTTCCAGGCAGGATGTCATCAATTGGATTTCATGTACATGGCAAGGTGCGAGTGAAGGGGTCATTGTGCATTCATTCAAGACCACTGGAATTTCTTCAGCCCTTGATGGATCTGAAGATCATCTCCTGAGCAACAACATGGCATCAGGCCTTAATGCAGTTGACAGACAACAACATGCCAGAGATGAGGTGGCTGATCTTAAATTCTTTTCAATTTGGAAGATGATGATGCTTTGATGAAATCAGAACGTTGTTTAAATAAATGATTATTAATAAAAGTGTTTTTTTTAAATGTTTTGTTGTGGAGAATTTGACTGCATGTTCCAGAATATAGTTATGACCTGGTAGTGTACATGTTAGCAAGAGCACATGTTGTGATGACATTATGATCATTGTTGACCTTGCCCTTGCGAAACATGGCAGCAATCCATAACAAATACTGGTATTCAAACTTTCTGGCCAAACATTCGTGTAAACGCCCAACCCCTAATACTTGCCTATATATCCAATATAAATGCCCTGGGTGTTTCCCCGGGTGAATATGATATATAGCTGATCTATGACATGTTTTATTAATTACATTTTTATTTATTTATTATTTTAATATACATAGATTTTATTGTACAGTGCATCAATTCCATTGCAGGAATTACTGCTTTATAAATACTGAATTATTATCACTATAATTCAGTATAATAATTCCACGAAACACGATCTCTCTGATGCTACTGTCTCAACTAATAAAACAATGTTTCATAGGAAATGCATTAATCCAATTCAATTCACTTTATAGTCCTTAAAAGGATATTCATTGTACAGCTCATGATCGCATCTAAAAATATGTAAAGAAAATTAAATTAAATATGTAGCCACACAAAAAGCAAATCCGTTGGCATCAATATCAGTTGTTTAACATTCTAATTGCAACAGGCACAAAACTCCTGCTGTAGCGTGCTGTTTTGTAATGCCCTACTTAATGAGACCAAAACAGCAAAAAGAAAGGTAGTGAGAAGTGCAAGAAACTGACAGTTGTAAATTGTGTACTACAAGCTGCATATGAATATGCTCAACCCACACCCAACACGGAACAACTAAACCTAACACTGTTCAACGACAATTATAATTAAAATGTAGGTGGCACCATGAAGTTAAACCAGAAATAAATTCGCAATTCAGCTGCATCTTTTCCTGTTTTTGTCTGCACGGCTAGTACAAGTGTATACTAGTGCCAGAGTATACACAATGTTCAACTATAAAGGTTTTGTGAGAAGTCGACAGCAAGGGGGAACCCACAAATGTCATACAACAGCC
The DNA here is from genome assembly GCA_025642075.2 of Ridgeia piscesae. NCBI lineage: Eukaryota > Metazoa > Annelida > Polychaeta > Sabellida > Siboglinidae > Ridgeia > Ridgeia piscesae. Next base: position 808,281 of record JAODUO010000100.1, on the reverse strand, counting down.
CATAGAATGGAGTTCAAAATAAATACAGAACCCAGGCAATTCAAAGAGGTCAATAGCTGAGGTAGTTATGGAGTGTGATGCAAATGTGACAGTGACAAAAACAAATTTCCAAATATTTGAAGAATGGTCCCATGCAATACTTTGACTATACCTTCCTGAACATTTCTAAGGATAGTTCTTTTTTAAACAAAGGTTTTCATGTGCTAATTCAAGATCTTAAATTTCTTGTTACCTGTAGTGGTTTTTGTCTGAACATTTCACATTAACTTCTTCAGTACTAATGACAAATGATGTCATTGTACACGTCAGGTAACTGCCCTCGACTGTGTTCATTGGTGTCTTTGTCTTTCTGATCCAGATGGCTTCCTTCATTTGCCGGGTTCTTTTGTTTGGCTCTTTATCAATAATTTATGCTCCCTCCTTGTCATAGTGTAATGATGTCATTTCCAGTCATTGCATGGTCTGTTAGCCTGGATTTGTTGAAGTTAGACATTAATCTTTTTTCCCGCTCCTTGTGTATGTCTCATTGTTCATGTTGTCTATGTCCTTCCTGTGTTCGTCCTGTCATGTTTTCAGCAGTCTCCCGGTCTCCCAATATACTCGGCACCACAGTTCTTGCAAGGTATCTGGTACACCAGCTCACCTTGTTCTGCAAGCTCTACCTTGTCTTTTGGGTGTACCAGCAGGCACCTGAGGGTGGTGTGGGGATGCGTGGCTGTCACAATTCCATACTTCCTCATTACTCGGTGTACTCTTTCTGAGACTCCCTCCACATATGGGAAAACCATTTGACCCCTGTAATCTTTGTTCTTTGTCCTACTGTTGGTCTTTTCTTCTCTTTTTGTTGTCTGTGACCTTTTTAAACTCTTTACTGGGTAGACAGCCTTCTTATTTTACACCCTGCTATGGGCAGACAATTTTAAGATGGCAGCCATCTGTGAATTACGCTGCATATTGCTTGCATTAAAATTTGAATAACTCGACAACCGATGCATGAAAATATAAGAAATTAAATTATTAATTGCACTATACATGGAATGATTGTGTGAATAAAATATGTTATTAAAATTTATGTGTTGCAATCAATTACATTTCAGATCTTGAAGCAAAGTTCAACAATTATTATGACAAAATAAATAAGCAACTTCATCATGCTATATATAAAAAAGATCTTAGAACACACAACAGTGATCCAGTTTGAGCTGGCTGGTTAATGTAAAAGAAGGATCTGATCGCGGTAAACGAAAGGACCACGAACTGTGAGTTTACTGGGCGGTTTTGGACGGTCTGCGCAGAAGAGAGTTTTAAGGCCCAGGATGGATAGCCACATACTGTGAAGACTCATCTCTGGTGTTTCATCTCTTCCATCTTGTCCCCCTTATCAGTAGTTGTTGTCTCACACCTGTTCGTATGCGTTTTGACAACTCCTAGCTTCTGATGACATTTGGGTTGGTTGGGACGCAAACTTCAGGCACTGGTTAATGTGCATCTTCTTCCCGTACATGGTGGACTTCACGCTTCCGTCTTCCTTTCTGGTGAACTTGGCATCCAAGAAGGGAATACTGGATTTTTTCATCTTCCCTTCCCGTGAAAACGATGCTACTCGTGCACGGGATCTACTGTATGTGGTGCTGTGGCGATGATCTTCTGCTCCAAGACCTCCATCTACATGTTCACAACAACGGGGACACTGGCTGTCCATGGCTGCTCCAAACGTCTGTTGGTAAATGTCCCCTCCAAATCTGTATGGTGTCCACAATAGAAATATCAGCAGCTCCCTGATGTTGTCTACATTCAGGTTGGTTCGCTTCATTCTTGTCATTCTCCAGTCTTTTCTTGATGATCTCACACACTTATTTTATCAGAGTCTTCGTGAACAATAATGCAAAATTGTATGAGACAAACGATTCTCCTTCTTCTACTCTTATTTTTTCTTAATTTCTTTCACCAATTCCAGTGAATTTGCTGCATGGTGTTGTTTTTCCAACAAGTGGTTGTAATATTTCGGCCAACTCCCTATATACTTTGTACCCTATTGTATGTGTGTAGTCGACAGTTGGCCTAAGTAGCACATCCTCCTTGTGGATGTTTGGTGATCCATACATCCTTGGTACTTTCTTTATTGTTGGATACAAATACTTGTACTGTTCCTTAGTAATCTGTCGATCCGTCCTCTTCAAGTGAATTTATCATTTTTATGACTTCCTTGTCGGGTCCTCCTTTAGCTTCTCATACATCATTTGGTCACTCAGCATTACTCCCATTTTTTCTTGGTATTCTTTCTTTTCCACAACAACCTTGGCATTCCCTTGTCTGCGGGTAGTATGATGATAGTTTTCTCCTTTTGTAGTTCTTTTATTGCTGTTCTTTCCTGCTTGGTAAAATACGGTTTTGGAACTTTTGCCGATTTCAGAACTCCCGCGATGTCTGCACAAAGTTTGTGGTTTTGCTCCGGCGGCAGGCTCCATGTCACCTGGTCTGCTGCTACCACAAACTCCTCCGTGAGTAATTCATCTGGTGTTACTGTGTAATTGAGCCCACTTGCTAGTATTCTGTTCTGGTCCCAGACAGATTGTATTAGATAGATTTACCACCCACCTTTTTAGCTGGGTTTAGCTTGTTGATGTTGCCATTTTGTGTTCTCGTGAATACTCTTGCTGACATGTGCGATGTCACGATGTGCTGTGTGACGTTTTGTTGTTCTTCCATTGCCAACGAGGTAAACAACTTCGTTTCTATGGTGAGTTTCATTTTTTTCAACATATCAATTTTTTTTTATGACACTTATTCTCCCCTAGTTCTTTCTTTGCTTTGTCCACTATTCTCCTCGCATTTGTTGTGTTTATCAGGTATTTTAGACTGAGACTGGGAGGTGCTACATTGATGTCTCTGCAATGCAGCGTAAATACAATTTAAGAGGATTCCTGTGCTGTGAAACCTTTCTGGTCAATTCTTCAAGCTTTGACATATTCTCGTCTGTATTTCCTTCTAAGATTACCGGTATTGAACATTTCTCAGAGTATTTTTTTTCCAATCAAAGGTTTTCATTTTTCATATCCAAATTCAAGATCTTAAATTTCTTTTTACTTGTAGAAGCTTTTGTCTGAATGTTTCACGTTGACTTCTTCAAGAACAGGTGTGAGACGATAACCACAGAGGAGGTGGACAAGAAGGGAGAGATGAAACACCTGAGAGGAGCCTTAAGAGTATGTGGCTATCAGACCTGGGCCGTGAAAAGGTCACAGACAACAAAGAGAGAAGAAAAAGGCCAACAGTAGGACAAAGAACAAAGACTACAGGAGTCAAGTGATTTTCCCATATGTGGAGGGAGTCTCAGAAAGAGTACACCGAGTAATGAAGAAGTATGGAGCTGCCATAGCCATGCGTCCCCACACCACCCTCAGGTGCCTGCTGGTACACCCAAAAGACAAGGTAGAGCTTCCAGAACAAGGTGAGCTGGTGTACCAGATACCTTGCAAGAACTGTGGTGCCGAGTATATTGAGAGACCGGGAGACTGCTGAAAACATGACAGGACGAACACAGGAAGGACGTAGACAACACGAACAATGAGACATACACAATGAACGGGGAAAAAGATTAATGTCTAACTTCAACAAATCCAGTCTAACAGACCATGCAATGACTGGAAATGACATCATTACACTATGACAGGGAGGGAGCATAAATTATTGATAAAGAGCCAAACAAAAGAACCCGGCAAATGAAGGAAGCCATCTGGATCAGAAAGACAAAGACACCAATGAACACAGTCGAGGGCAGTTAGAGCTAACCCATGTGTACGATGACGTCAGTCATCATTAGTACTGAAGAAGTCAACCAGAAATGTTAAGTTAAGCCTCTACAGGTCAAAAGAAATTTAAGATCTTGAATGTGGATATGAAAACCTTTGATTTGACTATACCAGTTGCCTGTTAGACAAAGAAAGCTCAAATGTAGACATAGAAATGCATATGAAATGTATACGTCATGGATTAAAATAAAATATATGACATCCACAAAATAAGGCTTTAGTAGAATAGTCTAGATCAATATATATATATATATATATATATATATATATATATATATATATATATATGTCTATGTTTATGTTTGGGGGAAATCAACATTTATTATAGTTACACTTCTGATACAATAAATGCGTCAGTTCAATGTCTTAGTTGAATACCATGTAATCACATCTTTCACGTTCACTATCAAAGGCGAAACACTGCCATTTACCAGGTCCTCAAGAGTGGCATTTTGTTCCATGGATGGGCACACCGAATTGGCCACCAGTGGGCCTTATATATAAATTGTTTCATGCGTACACAATGTTTAACATTGTAACATTTTACAACATTAAAAAACACAGGAAAATACATTTGTATTCCATTTTAAACTCAGCTGTCGCGATTGCTCGCGAAAAGGGGACATTTAATGAGCGAGGTGACCACATGATATTTTCCGCATGTAATACAAACATTAGTCACCATAGAAGAACAAATAATTGTTTTAAGGTTTCACATGAAGCCAACTTCGTAAAAAAATTTTCAACACTTTTGCCGAGTTTCGCAGACCTTCGTCCCATTTTCAGAATTTTGAATACAACCCATGGGAGATAATCTATACCAGTAGACATAGAGCAGACAGATACTGAAATTAGTTTAGGAATGAAATGTTATACAGTACATCATATATCAATAGATGTAACAATTTAAATCAGCACACCCAAATCTGTTAGTCTTGCTATAGCTTACTTGGTAGATGCGTTAGCATCACAAGCATCACAGGTTCGAAGCCCACACACACATTTCTTTTTCACTGTGTTTTTCCCCACAGTACTATAAACCAAACCTTTTTTTAAATTGTGTATATATACACAAGTGATTATATAATTGAAATATATAAATGCATGTACATGTATATATATTTATCCATCCATGTTCATTATATGGAGAGGCTTTCTTCTGGTGTCATTACCTGCATGTAATGAGAGTTATACTTACCGAGTGTGGTCTGACTTACACCCGGGGTAGCCTCCAAACAGTGCAGTATACAGGTACTCAACAAATACATCAACTTTGAGTGCTCCAAATGAAACTCGGCTGTCCTTATCTGGAAGCCTGAATCATAAAGTGTCACTGTCTAGAAATCTGGTTTCATGTGTTATAGCTATGTGGCCAATTCGTCCCTCAAATCTCTACAGACCATGGATAATGTGTACGTGATGATAACTACAAGACATGACAGTTATGCGCTGAAAACTCAATGTTTTTGTAACATCTTCAGAACTGGGCCAAACCATCTTGGCAAACCAAGGCAGCTTGCCATGCAAACTAGGCCTGGTAGATCCATTGTAAAACCCCTTTGAAAAAGTTTAGGCTAAAAAGGGCCCTACACAAATCGTCATATTATTATTATTACAAGTAGCACATAATTTAACCAAGTCAACTAATTTATCAACTTCACCAGTTGTGACTACATCACCTGTGAGAACAGTGCAAACACCCACCCCAATTTGAAAACAGATATACAACTTCTCGGAATTCCAGTATAATGATCCATCCGCCCACTCACACAAGCAACTAAACGGTTTTGTGTATTTTAATATTTGTTTCTACACCCCAAACATTGCATGTGTCATGAGCAGTGTATGTCTGAAATCACCCAATTATATCACATGACCGAAGGCCGTCCACACTCCTTGTGAGTGATTTTGTTGGCTGAGCTTATATTCAGAGTTTTGCAAAGGGATCAGCCAGGGATACTGATGCTTGGTGCTGATGTAATCTGCACCAGTGACCCGTGGTGAGCAACGATGGGCCAAATGGACATGAACTGAACATCTGGGTGACCATATTTGCGTGAGAAATGTTGCTATTTACGGAAATAATTTGGAATTGAATGACTCCAGACCTTAATTTTGAGGTGGCTGTATTGCCAGACCGTTATGTGTACTACAAGTTCTACCCAATTTCTGTTTCTTCAGACATTAAGAAACGAATAATTAGAAAATAATTTCTTAGGATGCAGAATGAAAAAATTCCAGTTGTTGTCTAACAGTTGCTACAATGACAGTTAGCAAAAATAGGAGAGGCAGAAACTTACTTGCGCATGGTGAGAGCCTTGCTAATGGTGATGATGAAGCCCCCCACCCACTGGTCAAGGTAGGGTGATGACACAATGATGTCAGCTGGCTTTGAAGTAGAAAGTGTGTACCTGCAATGACGACCACCATGTCCAAGCATTAACAGACAGACTGAATTCTATTCAGTTGCACACAACAGCTGCATATATTATGCCCTGATTAAAAGTAGGTAAGTTCTTATATAGTTCAGTATCCAATCCTCAGGATTGCCGATAACTTATAATAACTGTATTGTCCATTCAAAGAATGCAGGAAGGTGGGTGCATACAAACATAATATTTAAATCGATTAACAATTTATGTACACAGTAAAATCAAGTATATAAATATGTATGCTGTAAGTGGTAGCTGTAAACAAATCATTAGCAAATATTGGAATAAATATGCTAAAACAATATGACAATATTATAAGATAAATAAATACGATAAAACAACAATGCAGTGACAGAGGTAGGGAATTAATTAACAAATATTGGAATAAAGAATGATCGTGAATGCTCAAAGTGCTTTACAATTTATTCCCTGGCAGACCTGTTCAATTAAACATCATCTCGGCTTCTCTAAGAAACATCCACCCAAGCTGCAATTAATGCACAGAGACTGTTTGTACACATATATCCACCACAGGTACTTAATCATACAGCTGAATGAACTGGAGCAATGTAGAGTGAACAAACTATCTCAAGGCATTACATGGCCGCACAGGATTCGAACCCAGTTTCTTTTAGTTGAGAGTGCAAAGCTCTACCCCTGAGCCAGTGTGCTACTACCCAGCCACTGCGCTACTACGCACCACTAGTAATACCCACCAGCTTCTCCTCACCGGTGTGTCCTGCTTCTCCTCTCTCCTGCCAGGGTATCTCCGAGTCACCCCTGTCTCCGTCGCCAACACTTTCCAGATGAAGAACGATCCATTCCTAACCCAATCTGTCTCCACAATGGAAGTGATGCTAACTGACTCAACGACACCTGCCTGTAGCATCATCACATGGGTCGTCCACCGAGAACAGCAAAACAGACAGCACCACTTGAATGTCTTTTATGCACTGCCACATCCATCAATGATTGCAGCATCGCACAACAAATTTTAAAATAACTACAACTAACTTTAGATAAAAGAGCTGTATAAATGTCAGCAGATATACAAATTCAGTAGATTTATTAATAACATAAGATCAGTAAACTGTTATAGTTTAATGTTAACATCATTAAGCTCAAACAAGTTAAACTACAAAAACAAAATACAATCAATATTTAAATATCAAGCAATTAGAACAGGTTAGACTAACAAATACTACTGCTACGACTATAATGATCGATATAATGTACTTTTGTTATGATAATTTCTATTAATTTTATTTTAAGACAAAGGAAGAATGATGGAAAAATCAATAAATCAAATGATATGGTAACCTAGGCTTCCGGATTTTTGACTGGTAATAATGCTAGTAAAAATACAAGGAAAATTACATTAATTACAAAGATCAAAAACAATGTTACCAAAGTTGGTTGCACTGAAGAGGATGAACACAAGGTGAATGTGAATTAACGTAAGTTATTCGGCTGTCATAACAAACTATTTTAATAGCAGGACAAGTTCAAGGTTTGGACACAGCAGACAAGACAAGATTGTATCATTGAAGATGTACACATAGTCTTGATAACTATTTGTAGGCAACATAAACTATATTATAGTAAAAATGTCTAAGCATGAATACAGTGGTACATGTCCATGCAAGTATTAACTGCAGAAGATTCTGACTACACCTGTACCTGGTAGTAAAATATTTTGGAAATACCCGAGATATGAAATGAAAAGATGACCTTGAATTGTTGCGATTCTGAATGGCCCTTGACAATTGCTGCATAGAGTCTTTCTTTGTCTGCCGATTCAACTTCATTCAGATACTTGGATGCGTTGATGAATGCTGCACCAGAAAACTTCACGGCAGTGCTATCTAAACAGGAATGTTAAAAGTGAACATCTTTGTCTAACAAAGACCATCTTCGAACATTTAAAGTAGTTAAAACAATCATTGTCATCATAACACAAACAGTATGTAGTGACCCAGACCTTTGGTGACGGCATGGTGGAAGTACTCGCACTTCTTAATGTCTTTGTTGTGATATATGTCATGGTAGACGAAAGGCCTCACTGTAAACAGCGGGTCTATTGTGTAGCGAAAGCCCATCATATTGCTGGCATGAATCTGGACAGCACAGATGGATAAACCCATGCCAGACAGCTACAACACCATGAGACCACTGCACAGATGGATAAACCCAAGCAAGACAGCTACAACACCACCAGACAACTGCACAGGAAGCGACGGAAAAAACATCTTTTCAGCCATATGTTTTCCACCATGTTTTATTTATTGCATGATTTTTTCTAGACCACCACAAACACTCATTGCTGTTTAAAGTTGTCAACAGATTACACATTTACCCCAGTGTAGGATATTTTACAGAAGGATATCTTTGGGGTATGTCTTCATCAAGACACTTCCAATTTTGATAAAATCAAAGTGTTGCACCCCGTTTTAAAATGGGACTGGCTATTTCCGAACTCAATACCTCTGTGTAAGAGGCACACACAACATTACAACGGACAGTGCAACGGTAAAGGCAATACAACGTTGGGACAGCTCACACACATTTTACATTTCACTGCTTGGCAGACATACCTGTCCATTTGAATGCCACTTTGACTTCTCTGGGAAGCACTCATGCATGCAGTAATTACTGAGGTGAGATTACAACTATACCACTGCCCTAGTCATGCATGCTGGACAAAATGCTTTTAACTCTGAATTGAATTTGTCATATTTAGCAAACAACTTTCCGTTTTCCACAAATCTGCAGAAATCTTTAAGAAGTTACAGAACATTAGACATTATGATATCTGGTGAATGCATTCAAACCAAGACAACATTCTGTCACAATTAATTAAAAGTAAAACTGACATAGGTTCGAGACCTATACATAACCTAATTGATGTGTTGCATATAGTAAAAGGTGGAGATTCAAATTTGGAGTTGAACATTTTTATACCCAAGAGCCACTCCTGATGTTCAAGCGAATCTTTATAAATGTATACGACATATGGTTTAGAATGCATGAGCAGCACCGCCATCCAAATGCATCGACTTGAATCTGTACAGGGTAAATTAATTACACAAACTCTTGGATTAAGTAAACTAAGCCTTACTTAAAGCACTAAATATTGAAAAGATCAAAGATATTGTAAATAGAAATGTGTTATCTTTGTATAATAGAATATTTAAAGTTGAAAGTCCAGTGCGTCGACTGATGCAGCACTTATTGTCTCGTTTTATATTTTATGGTGAAACGGTACCTGGAATCCTGCTCGATAGGGTGGTATCAATGGGCGAGTCACCAACTAAACGAGCCTTTAATTCTCAAGGTATACCCGAAACTAGTGTGACAAACAATGATGGTCTTGCTGACTCGATTAGACACCTTTTATTTACTGATAATTTTACCAAGCCATATTCACATGAAATCTTAGTTCATTTGTTAACCACTGCACTCTAATATATTACGCGTCTCTTTATTTCAACTGATATACACAATATACACTGAGTTTTATATATTATATCATGCCACTGTATGTATTGTTGCTATTTATTTTATCAGGTTTTTATTCTTCACTGTGTGTCTTCTATATGTGATTGTACGTACGAATATGTATGTAATGTTTCTTCTCCGGCAACGGAGGCTGAATTAATTAATAATAATAAGTCCAACAGCCCCAGTTAGTGCAGATAATAACTGACTTTTGTTGTTTGAGTGTTTCCCAGTGAATTTCTTGTTCTCCTAGGTACAATATCTGCTGCTAACTTTGGTGACCAAGGCTATAAAAGCCCAATTGTTGTGTATATGCCTGTGTGTGCATGTGTATAATTACGGTGTGTATGCATGTGAATACTTCGGGTGTATATGCCTGTGTGTGCATGTGTATCATTAGGGTGTATATGCCTGTGTGTGCATGTGTATCATTAGGGTGTATATGCCTGTGTGTGCATATGTATCATTAGGGTGTATATGCCTGTGTGTGCATATGTATCATTAGGGTGTATATGCCTGTGTGTGCATGTGTATCATTACGGTGTGTGTGCATGTGAATACTTAGGGTGTATATGCCTGTGTGTGCATGTGAATACTTTGGGTGTATATGCCTGTGTGTGCATGTGTATCATTAGGGTATATATGCCTGTATGTGCATGTGTATCATTAGGGTGTATATGCCTGTGTGCATGTGTATCATTAGGGTGTGTATGCCTGTGTGTGCATGTGTATCATTAGGGTGTATATGCCTGTGTGTGCATGTGTATCATTTGGGTGTATATATGCCTGTGTGTGCATGTGTATCATTAGGGTGTATATGCCTGTGTGTGCATGGGTATCATTAGGGTGTATATGCCTGTGTGTGCATGTATATCATTAGGCTATATATGCCTGTGTGTGCATGTGTATCATTTGGGTGTATATGCCTGTGTGTGCATGTGTATCATTAGGGTGTATATGACTGTGCGTGCAACTGTGCATGTGTATCATTAGGGTGGCCAACAACAAAATATTTTTAGGTTTAGGTTGGGTAAGAAAACAACTGTGTTAAAATGTCAGAGAACAGAATCAACACAACCAAAGTTTATTGCATGTGATCTTGTCCATTTGATAATCACATGTGTTCAATAGCGAGCCTATAAATGTTCTATCCAATGAACATTTTAGTTGATTTAGACTCACCAGGTGCTAGAACAAATTCAGCTTGACTGGCCAAACAGTAACTTTGAGCAACTCTAGTAATTTGCATAAATCCACACCTGTTTAATGATACATATTTATTGCAAACCAGGGCTCAGTTTCGTGGAGCGTACTTAAGACATCGTGGCAGGCGATAACCCGTCGAAAGTCTTAAACGTCGTAAAGTTATGCTAGTTGCGTTTCACAAGTCTGTTCCATAGTTGCACTTAGCTGCACCATGTATTTAGTAGGCATAACTTTACACTAGTTGAAATATTTACGGTATGCTCCCGAAGTTGAAATATGTATGGTATGCTCCCGACACGTCCACTCTCAACATAATTATTTTTAATGTTTACACTGGATATCCTTTACATTCATCATAGCTTCCCATTTGCTATGCGAACATCAGCTAGAAAGAAAAAGGTTGTTCAGACACAGCATAAATACAGGGATTCCCCACAACGACCTAACTAGGTCAATACTATGTTGATTTAGCTGCGCGACTGCTAAATTTGTCTCATGAAACCGGCTGTAAGCTGCATTGACTATTCGTTGTTAGCTGCGACCAGTAGACTGTGTAATTGCGCGTAAAGTTACATGTTTATGAAACTGGGCCCATGACCGTGACATTTTCCAGGCAGAAGATTTGTAATAATATGCACACAATATGTACATTATGAAGAGCAAGAACAATAAGCAGAACCTGGCACATGTGTTCTATGTTCAATGCAAGAAAGATCTTGATGATGGAGACACGTGACAATGGAGCATTTTGGTAATGAGTTCACCACGATCTTTTATCTCATTGATGTGGCCAACCCTGGCAAAAACTTGATCCGTGTACTTAGCAAAGTCAAAGATGTGTTTGTCCTACTGGTATGTTCAGTGTATTGGGAGGAGATGGAGTGCAAGGTGCAGATGGAGCAGTGAGATATGACAGTGCTGGGCTACGGAGTCTACAGTAGCATCGCATGCATGCCCTCAGCAATTGCGACATGACCTCATATCCATACTCCAAAGCCATGACCGATGCGCTAAACACCTTGCTCACTGAAGATTTCCCAGGATAATGCACTGGGGGAAGTGGGCACAATGCAGGTGGATCCGATGGAGATGGCAAAACCTTTTTTCACCACACTGCCTAGTCAGCCACCAGGGATATCCATGGAGTCTGCCCGTTTTACACTCTTCATCAAGAAGAAGAAAAGCCCCATGGAGTCTGCCCGTTTTACACTCTTCATCAAGAAGAAGAAAAGCCCCATGGAGTTGCCCGTTTTACACTCTTCATCAAGAAGAAAAAGCCCCATGGAGTCTGCCCGTTTTACACTCTTCATCAAGAAGAAGAAAAGCCCCATGGAGTCTGCCCGTTTTACACTCTTCATCAAGAAGAAGAAAAGCCCCATGGAGTCTGCCCGTTTTACACTCTTCATCAAGAAGAAGAAAAGCCCCATGGAGTCTGCCCGTTTTACACTCTTCATCAAGAGAAGAAAAGCCCCATGGAGTCTGCCCGTTTTACACTCTTCATCAAGAGAAGAAAAGCCCCATGGAGTCTGCCCGTTTTACACTCTTCATCAAGAAGAAGAAAAGCCCCATGGAGTCTGCCCGTTTTACACTCTTCATCAAGAGAAGAAAAGCCCCAGGAGTCTGCCCGTTTTACACTCTTCATCAAGAAGAAGAAAAGCCCCATGGAGTCTGCCCGTTTTACACTCTTCATCAAGAAGAAGAAAAGCCCCATGGAGTCTGCCCGTTTTACACTCTTCATCAAGAAGAAGAAAAGCCCCATGGAGTCTGCCCGTTTTACACTCTTCATCAAGGAGAAGAAAAGCCCAATGGAGTCTGTCCGTTTTACACTCTTCATCAAGAGAAGAAAAGCCCCATGGAGTCTGCCCGTTTTACACTCTTCATCAAGAGAAGAAAAGCCCCATGGAGTCTGCCCGTTTTACACTCTTCATCAAGGAGAAGAAAAGCCCCATGGAGTCTGCCCGTTTTACACTCTTCATCAAGAGAAGAAAAGCCCCATGGAGTCTGCCCGTTTTACACTCTTCATCAAGAAGAAGAAAAGCCCCATGGAGTCTGCCCGTTTTACACTCTTCATCAAGAAGAAGAAAAGCCCCATGGAGTCTGCCCGTTTTACACTCTTCATCAAGAAGAAGAAAAGCCCCATGGAGTCTGCCCGTTTTACACTCTTCATAAAGGGAGAAGAAAAGCCCCATGGAGTCTGCCCGTTTTACACTCTTCATCAAGAGAAGAAAAGCCCCATGGAGTCTGCCCGTTTTACACTCTTCATCAAGAGAAGAAAAGCCCCATGGAGTCTGCCCGTTTTACACTCTTCATCAAGAAGAAGAAAAGCCCCATGGAGTCTGCCCGTTTTACACTCTTCATCAAGAAGAAGAAAAGCCCCATGGAGTCTGCCCGTTTTACACTCTTCATCAAGAAGAAGAAAAGCCCCATGGAGTCTGCCCGTTTTACACTCTTCATCAAGAAGAAGAAAAGCCCCATGGAGTCTGCCCGTTTTACACTCTTCATCAAGAAGAAGAAAAGCCCCATGGAGTCTGCCCGTTTTACACTCTTCATCAAGAGAAGAAAAGCCCCATGGAGTCTGCCCGTTTTACACTCTTCATCAAGAAAGAAAAGCCCCATGGAGTCTGCCCGTTTTATACTCTTCATCAAGAAGAAAAGCCCCATGGAGTCTGCCCGTTTTACACTCTTCATCAAGAGAAGAAAAGCCCCATGGAGTCTGCCCGTTTTACACTCTTCATAAAGGGAGAAGAAAAGCCCCATGGAGTCTGCCCGTTTTACACTCTTCATCAAGAAGAAGAAAAGCCCCATGGAGTCTGCCCGTTTTACACTCTTCATCAAGAGAAGAAAAGCCCCATGGAGTCTGCCCGTTTTACACTCTTCATCAAGAGAAGAAAAGCCCCATGGAGTCTGCCCGTTTTACACTCTTCATCAAGAAGAAGAAAAGCCCCATGGAGTCTGCCCGTTTTACACTCTTCATCAAGAAGAAGAAAAGCCCCATGGAGTCTGCCCGTTTTACACTCTTCATCAAGAAGAAGAAAAGCCCCATGGAGTCTGCCCGTTTTACACTCTTCATCAAGAAGAAGAAAAGCCCCATGGAGTCTGCCCGTTTTACACTCTTCATCAAGAAGAAGAAAAGCCCCATGGAGTCTGCCCGTTTTACACTCTTCATCAAGAAGAAGAAAAGCCCCATGGAGTCTGCCCGTTTTACACTCTTCATCAAGAAGAAGAAAAGCCCCATGGAGTCTGCCCGTTTTACACTCTTCATCAAGAAGAAGAAAAGCCCCATGGAGTCTGCCCGTTTTACACTCTTCATCAAGAAGAAGAAAAGCCCCATGGAGTCTGCCCGTTTTACACTCTTCATCAAGAGAAGAAAAGCCCCATGGAGTCTGCCCATTTTACACTCTTCATCAAGGAGAAGAAAAGCCCCATGGAGTCTGCCCGTTTTACACTCTTCATCAAGAAGAAGAAAAGCTTCATGGAGTCTGCCCGTTTTACACTCTTCATCAAGAGAAGAAAAGCCCCATGGAGTCTGCCCGTTTTACACTCTTCATCAAGAGAAGAAAAGCCCCATGGAGTCTGCCCGTTTTACACTCTTCATCAAGAAGAAGAAAAGCCCCATGGAGTCTGCCCGTTTTACACTCTTCATCAAGAAGAAGAAAAGCCCCATGGAGTCTGCCCGTTTTACACTCTTCATCAAGAAGAAGAAAAACCCCATGGAGTCTGCCCGTTTTACACTCTTCATCAAGAAGAAGAAAAGCCCCATGGAGTCTGCCCGTTTTACACTCTTCATCAAGAAGAAGAAAAGCCCCATGGAGTCTGCCCGTTTTACACTCTTCATCAAGAAGAAGAAAAACCCCATGGAGTCTGCCCGTTTTACACTCTTCATCAAGAAGAAGAAAAGCCCCATGGAGTCTGCCCGTTTTACACTCTTCATCAAGAAGAAGAAAAGCCCCATGGAGTCTGCCCGTTTTACACTCTTCTTCAAGAAGAAGAAAAGCCCCATGGAGTCTGCCCGTTTTACACTCTTCATCAAGAGAAGAAAAGCCCCAAAGTCAAATCCCCACATCCAACATCAACCAACCTGTGCTGCGGGCCAATCTGTAGGTCATGCTGTAGAAAGCAGCAGACCAGCAAATATCACTCAGTTCGGCTAGGAGGTCTGGGATGGTGCCCCACCACCTGTTATTGCTTAGGCTGACCTATGTCACCCATCCCTGTGATGTAATTCACTGTGAGTGTAGAGTGCAGGGCAAGAAATGCAGCACTGAAGTATGTAGCAGCGACAAAAAATATATTTCACGCATATCATACAGCAACTGATTTGACGAAGACAGCTGCTGCAATCCATACACCAACACAGAAGAGGCTTAGGCTGAAGACGAGGAGGGTATCGAGATGGAGAATGCTGAAGAGAATGATTTGGAGGATGTGTGGGTGAAGATGTAGACATAAAGTGTGGAGTGCATGAGGATGTTGAGGATGGTTTTATGGATGAGTGGGAAAAGGTAAATGATTACTATGAAGAGTATTATGCGTAATCTGCGCTTAATAAGATGACATAAACCTCATGCATATAGCTTACTGTGAAAAGCTATTTTTTATCTATTGTTATAGATATCGTTCCTTGTAACATACCTACAATGATTTTCACACATAATTCCCTCAGAGAGAAATCTGAATGCCAATATTAGTAATGATATTTGCTCTATAGACTATATGTAACCTGTGTGGCTACATGTCTCAAATAATTTAAATCATGACTGAATACTCTTTTCTCATGAACAAATGTGTCAAATATTGTAAATTTATCCATTTATATTCATGAATAAACTAAAAATTTATTTCATGGACTTTCCATTTGTTGTCCACCGAGAGGTCTACTTTGACCTTTACCTGACATTCAGCATCTGATCTTGAAGAATTTGAACTGAAAATTTTACATAAGAAATGGATTCTACATACCAAAATACCTATAAACATAATTCTAAGACAAGAGGTTCTAAAGTATATTTTTAGATCTGACCAGTGGCCATCTTGGGTTTATGCAAATTTCAATTGTTGCTCATAGTTGCTGATTGGGCAGTCAAACTGTATTTGTTATAGGAGTTCAAATCTACCAAGATGTTCATAGGATAGAACATAATATTTTATAGATTCACTTTTGAATACACGTGACTGTCAAATGGACAAGTTCTTAAATGTATCACTATATATATATATATGCGATAAATGTTGGGTGTGTTAAGAAGTATTTTCCCCGCAATAGATTTCTCTTAAATTTTAACACAGTTGTTTTCTCACCCAAGTCCATATGCATTGTTGATTTAAAAAGTGGTTTTCTCACCATGTTAAATTCGGCCACTCCAGTATGCATGCACACAAATATGCAGCACGCAATGTGTAAAATGAAATGTAATACTTACAGGTTGCCATGTAAATTTGGCTTTGACGAATTTAGTCTGTAAACCAAGCAAGCGGTGTCTACCAATGGAGATGGTGTCCTCTATCATTAAGTCCACATGTCCAGATCCACCCCTTCAATTAATGTATTATATTAGCTACATAACATATATTAATTAGCAGTCATATTACTAGACCTGTCAGCACTGTTTCCATGTGGTACATGACCAACCAAGCGACCAAGCGACAGAGTAACCAACAGACTGACAGAGAGACAGACAGACAGGCAGGCAGGCTGATGGAGAGAGAGGCTGAATAATGGAAAGGAATGCACACCAATGCACAGGCAGGCAACTAGGAGGACTGACTGACTGATAATCTGTTTGACCGGCCGGCAGGCAGGCAGGCAGGCAGGCAGGCAGGCAGGCAGGCAGGCAGGCAGGCAGGCAGGCAGGCAGGCAGGCAGGCAGGCAGGCAGGCAGGCAGGCAGGCAGGCAGGCAGGCAGGCAGGCAGGCAGGCAGGCAGGCAGGCAGGCAGGCAGGCAGGCAGGCAGGCAGATAGATAGTTACACAGAGAGATAAATGGATGGATGAACAGAAACAGAAATATGATATGGTTTGTATAAGCTAGGAATAAGCACTCCACCTCAACATTCTGGAAATCACTCCAATTTCCTGAGCTTCTTTTTCGACAACACCAATGGGCACCAGACGATCCAATCGGGGGACATGTGGATGGAAATGTATCAAACCGAACTTGTCTATTATGAACATATAGCTCTTCGTATCACTGATGAGACTTTTGAACTCCTGGAAGATCTCATGCATGTTGACTTCAACTGCTGCCACTGCCACCAACTTGTCTTCCACAAATATTGGCTTTGATAAGGTCGAGATCACCTCTGTGTAGGCCAGAGTGTAATGCTATAACTATTTATTACACTAAAAGTACCAGTTTATTTTGATGCTGGTACTATGATGTTGTCAGTTTTATAAATAGTTATAGCATGCTATATATATATATATATATATATATATATATATATATATATATTCTTACATTGGCAACATCAAAGTACCACTATAATTGTTCATATAACTATTTTCACACAGACAACATCATCCTACCAGTTCTCTATAAAATATACACCATTCTCATACATTTCTGGTATATAGAAGACATTATATTTCTTTGCGTTGCTCTCTATGGGCTATGCTTTTACCTAAACTATTAATTCCACGCAAGATAAGAAACAATTACGATTTATCTATGTATAAGACAAGTATGATCATTAGTGTATAGTCAGTGTTCTGCTATATACTACTAGTTACCTTGAGTTATGGTGTCGTAAAAGGGAGGCGATAGAAGTTTAGATTGTGGCTTGTAGGCAAGGTAATGAACAAATGTTTTAAAGTAATCATATGGCGCCTCCACATCTTGTGATGAAATGTATTTGCCAAACTGAAACACACAGATGCAAAACAGAAATTCCTATTAAATTAAACTCTGGCGAGTGTTCCCAAATCCTGTCCAAATCCCTCCCAAAGCTGTCTCCCTTGAGAGCCCCCTGCTTTGTTTCACATGTAATGTATCAGTTGAAATATAATCACAACAAAGACACAAAGGACCACAGAACTTGACAGTGGCTAACCAGAGGAAACATAGAAAACATTTAGCAACTGATTTATGCTTCTTTGTGGTTATTTTTTAATTAATGAATTTACATGAATTTGCTAGGATGTGACTTAATGTAGGGTATATACTCCAGAATCACATCAAATTGATAAGAAAGAAAACTATACATGAATGCCTTCTTCCGCAATCTGTCATGGTGCTCTAACTCTATCAGCTGAGTTGTGATCTTTATAAAACATTTGATACTTTCCGATCCAATCTGATGGCTCAAACTCACCTCTTCGCCTATACTTTTCAGGGTGCTTCTGTGATTGCCTGAAAAACACAATGAAAATAATAACCAGGCCAAGCAATCATTCTGAACAGTAAACATTGGTTTTCCACTAAAATAACACTTAAATTTCACAAAATATTTCAATGAACTGATCTGATTCGTAATGGCATTCTGATAATTGATGTACCAAGGTCAATCGTCACAAATTTTACGTCTTTGCTGACAGAAGTCCTCCTTGAACGTATGCTTTCCAACACAACATTTTTAGGCTGCAGAGACAATCCACTTGCTATGAAGATAACAAAGCGATCTGGAGCAGGACAACAGCAAAACAGCAATTAATATCCAGTACAATTTAACATGTTTTTGTTTGTTGAAAAGAAGCGCCTTATAAAAAAATTCCTGTCTGGAAAGTATTTGCATAATCCTTGATATTTATTCATGCATAATCACATTGTTCTTGCCCAGTTAAAATTATTTCCTTTTAATGCCAATTGTATCACAATCTGACAATGAAAATAACTAAATTAGCATGGCTTCGCCCACAAATATTATTGTTGTCAATGCTAGGCTAAATATAATGTGTTTTAAACAATTCCTTGTTCAAAAGAGAAATTTTTTCTTTCTTAAGAAGAAAATGCAGATAACATACCTATGATTGGTTCTCTCCGGAAATTAATGTGCAATTTCAAATTTAACGGGGAGCTGAAATGCTTGAATAATCATTGCCCAAAAATATAAAAACATATCATTTACAGGATACATGATCAAGATTTGATGAGCACGAAACAACGATATAATACGTAAAAAGACATTTCTGTACGAAAACAAGGTGCCCTATTATATCTGCTAGGCATAATATATATCAACACATTATTTGAATGTGTGTTTGAAATGTAAAGTAAAATTAAACGACAATTTATAACAAATGAAACAGTTTTAACAGTGTGTTGTTGTATGGAATGGGGAATTCCCCTGAATTTCATTATTGATTTCTCTTTCATTTGTTATAAATCATTGTAATTTAATTTCCATTTTATTTCTAACACGCATACCAACGACCTGATACATATATTACGCCTACCAAGATATAACAGGGCACCATATTCTGGTTTTGTGTAGTTTTTATTTGTTTTATTTTCATTGCTAGATAGGAGCAAGTCAAACCAAATGCAGCTCGAGCATAGCGGCGGCAAGTAGCACCAAAGATGTCAATGTTTGACAAATAATAAAAAATATACCGTTGCTCCACGTTCATCAAATCATTGTCACATATCCTGTTCATAACTTTATGCAGAGACCTGTTCACCTGTCAGCTGGACGGGTAAAACATG
Organism: Ridgeia piscesae; assembly: GCA_025642075.2. Lineage (NCBI taxonomy): Eukaryota > Metazoa > Annelida > Polychaeta > Sabellida > Siboglinidae > Ridgeia > Ridgeia piscesae. The sequence continues at coordinate 788,692 of JAODUO010000100.1, read as the reverse complement.
TTGTGGACAGGTAGAAATATTAGTGGATGAGTAAAAAATGAAGGAACAACAAAAAGGGTCTTCACAAATCATAGATATTGTCTGCTATGCCTTGAAAATGGGTGTCACGTGTGTTTGTAGTTTATTTCAGTTCATAAAGGACATCTCAACTGGCTTGTATGTATAATTTTGTGAATATGAGTTAATATCCATGTCCATCAAACAAAAAATTGTGGCTTGTATGTATATTAGTTAGCATCCACCTGTTCAGAAAAATGTTGTGACTGGCAAAAATGTTATCCTCCTTAACGCTCTGATCCTGCATAAGGTATATTCCTATGTTTAGGCAATGTTGTTAAAGTATTTCAGCTCCCTTTTAATGTCAAGTGGATGTCAACTGATATTTATATCCTATTAGAATGACGAGGAGAAAATTACATAAACCCACTGAAACTGGGTCAAACACAACAGAAAGGACCAACCTCGATCAGCTGGATGGTTGATGAAGCTGAAAATCTTATCCAAAACAATTTCAAAGTGAGGTGATCCGTTAATAGATAGGTTTTCTATGAACTTTTTTAACTTTGCTTGGTTTGGCGGAGTTGCTTCAGCCAGTGTGTAATTGTCAAAGCAGGGTTCCATCTTGCGTGGAGTTATAACGTGTTCAGCAGAATATCCTAATACAGTAATCTGTGTAGTAAAACAATGGTAACAAACATGACTTCATTCAGCATAATTCTGGAACCCACTTAACGTTGAAGAAGTAAGGCTATGCGCAGAAACATGAACCAACCAGGCAAAGAAACAGCAAACAGCTACACAATCAAAGATCTATGGAAAGACGTACGTTAAACTTCACATATCAAGACAGAAAAACAAGCGTCTGTGAAATTTCAAAATTCGTAGACGTAATTCAACAAATCAGAAGACAGAAGTGCACCTGGAGGTTAAATCTGTAGAATAGTGGTTTTTCACCCAACAAAGGAACACTACAGATGCACAACACTAACGATGAACAAGCATTTGTATCTTACTCTTCTAATACCGATATGATCGGTAAATGTGGAATTCAGAAAAGGCCAATGTGAATCATAACGAGCATACATAACAGAGTTTATTATTTGTATAATAACTTAATCGATTTTTACAATTCACCAAACAGCCAAGACTTCCTGTTTATAACTGTCTTGCATGTGGGATAATCTTATTATTAAGACAGCAGACATATTCAAATAAACCCACACACACACACACACACACACATATTTGATTGATTATTTAATAGAGCTTCACTCTTGAACAGAAATAACAATGCAAAGAGAATTATTATAACGAACTAAATTGTCATGTTGTAAACTCCCCACTGCATTTTATGATAACATGATTTGTACAATTCCATTAACACTTACACGATCCAGTGGATTTGAAGAATGAATGAAAATCCGCGCTACTTCTAAGGCAACATTGAAATATGCATGCATTGGAAACGAAACGTCTATCGCAAGTATGATGTACTTAGGAGGAGTCAGTGTAGTACCATACCACGGTCTTAAACAGAATCATACAAGTTACTACATACATGTATACATATTTAGATATATATTTAATTATATATACATTTAAATATATACATATATATATATATATATATATATATATATATTATATATTTAAATATATATATATATATATATATATATATATATATTATATATATATATATATATATATATATATATATATATATATATATATATATATATAATAAAAGCCCTGCACAGACTGGAAATCTCAGCCTGCACTTAGCAGCATTGGTAGTAGGCTTTGGAGTACACGCATAGCTTCAATGCAGAGAGCTATCCATCCGTCATTTGGATGGGTAAAACCTGTTGTGGACGGGTAGAAATATTACTGGAAGGGTGGTGGACGGGTAAACAAATAAGGTGAAAAAAGGTCTTCAAAAACATAGATATCGTACGTTATGCCTTGAAAATGGGTGTCGCATGTGCAAGGTCATAAAACAGCTGTCAACTGGCTGGTATGTATATCAGTTAACATGCACAAGTCCACCAAAACATGTGACTGGCAAAACTGTTATCCTGCATAAAACACTGAGTGTATACACACACCACCCACACACCCATCCACCCACCCACCCCCACACACACACCTGTATATATACTCCAAAATATTTACTATATATACTCCAAATAGCAGCTGTTTTGAGTATAATATATATATATATATATATATATATATATATAATATATATATATATATATATATATATATATACATATACATATATACATAGATACATATTACTCTAAACAACAGCACATGTCAACCAAGCATGCATAAGGGCCTGCCATAGGCAGATCGACACTCCTAAATAGAGCTTAAGCAGAATGATTAAGGATATAGTTCCACCTCTGGCAGGAAACTGTTATTGTACAGACAAAGGCCAATCTGCCTTAACCTCGTGGATCCTGAACACCGAAATATTTGGTTTTGACACGAGTGTGTACATGTACTATAATCGCTAGATGTCACTCGTTTTTCACAGAATCTTTGTCAAACCATACCCGGATGTAGATAGAAGATTTACCGATAGTTTGACACCAAGTTTGCATATATCTATCAAGAAAAATTGTACTTTCTAACAAAATGAAATCAGCAGTCGATCGTAGATGTTTCACTATTCATGTTAGCGATGTTCATGGGCAAGAATTGCAGTTGTTTTGTTAGCATGTCCGATGATTTGGATGAAAATGTGAAAGCAGCAGCTATGTTGACAGCCGTGTTTGACATCGGCGATATTTCATTCGATTCTGAAGTGTCAAATAATTGCACATTAGCCACAAAATAAAACTGATTTTGATGTATCTTATCGTCCATCTTGTTTCTTGTCTGGATTGTTGACATAAATAATATTCTGATTATTTTCAATATGTTTTGTAGTCACGCCGCAGTAATTTTGATGACACTGTGTTGGCAAATGTATTCTGATTTACACAATATAGTTTTGCTTTGTACTTGCATTTGCTATATTCCACATAGCACTTGTGATGGCAGTGTCATTTGCTGTATGTAATATTTCAATCCTGATTTGAGAAAAACAGGACCAACTTCCTGAGTGACATAAAATAGAACACAGCTGATGAACGAGTCTTAGTTTTTGTGGTTCTCATTGGCAACATATTATATCTTGCAATGATATAATAATTGAGAAAATAATTGCTTATAATTATGGAGGAATCAACAAAACAAAACTGATTTTCATACATATTGTCGGCCATCTTGGATGTTTGATATATGTAAATTATATATTAATTAGTTTCAGTTAGTCATACAACGATATGATTCATTATGTGAACTCAAGTCTGGTCATAGTGTTGAGGCCCTCAGAAATTCAGGGCTTAAGAGGTTAAATGTTTGACCTCTGCTTGCATGAATAATTTTATTATATATATATATATATATATATATATATATATATAATATATATATATATATATATATATATACACTGCATATATATGTGACCACCACGCCAAAATGAGATGCTTCTCGAAAAGCATCTCATTTATTGCATATTTGGATAGAGCAAATTCAGACATTATTTTCAGAGATACACCTATTTGAATGTTGAAAATGCAAAATGTACTACCAGGTAATTTGTTAAAAACGACTTTAAAGTTTCCACATCTTTATTTGTGAAGATTTCACTTCTTGCAGACACCTTTTGCTCCAGATGAACCAGTTTAAATACATAAGAATTATGATAGTGTATATATATGCTTGATGCCTACAACACATACTGATTTTTTTATAGACAGTACAACACTTTATAGGCAGGCATGATCATCACATCGAGTCTGAGATGAGAGTGACAGGTCAGATGCAAACATAGAAACTGACAGCAGTTGGCGTATTTGAACATTTTATGCAGTGCGTTTTCATAAGACAATCAAGCCAGTCAATACACTACATACTCATTACATTATTATTAAGTGAATCGTTATATTAGATTGCTTTACATATTACATTTTTAATGGTGAGGGAAATTAGACATCACCGCCAGATTTTAGCGTAGTGCTAGACGGTAAAACTAAAGTGCCAAAAGTACCCCGTCACTGCCATGCATGAAATAATCAATTGCCACATCTCTAAGACTCATATCGCTGAGGCCACAGCGAGAAGTTTCATTTAGAAGATAAGAGACAATGTTCTCCTTGCTCACATTCATATCATAATATTGAAATAGTTCGTTTTAACAGTGAATAGTCAAGGGAAAACGCGCGTAAACAAAATACTGGAAGTTGATCTGACTAGCCGCCATAAATGACAGCTGCCCAATCAGAGAGCTGATTTCTGGTCACGAGGTGACGCTTAGCCTTCACGAAAGCCCCATTAACATGCAAATTTATGGAAAGTCTTTAATGAAAATGTTGTCAGTGTTTAGAATAGAAATGCAGCTTTCCGGTGGTAGCAAACATAGCGCCATCGCAGATTATTTACTCGGATTATTCTTGAAGAGAAAGTGGGTAATTTTGTGTGTGTCTAAAACAATCACACCCATTAAACAAAGTTTGATAGGTGTCAAAACACACCCAGATAAACACATTTACACATTAGTCATGACATTTAGACAACTTACATATGTCAGATCATACTATTTGGGAACGATTGCCGTTGGAAAGTAATTTTCGAAAAGAAATCCATGCCTTAATGATTTGGCTCATATATCGTTATAAGCTCCAGCGAGAAGCGCCTCATTTTGGCATGGCGAGTCACACACATATATATATATATATATATATATATATATATATATATATATATATATATACATATGTGTGTGTGTGTGTATAAACATATATAATATATATACACAGATATATATATGATTCAGCAAAACCTTTGTCATTCTATCAAAAAGGAATGATTGTAGAACCAGGTAATCTTTAGTGGTGACTAAGCAGTAATTTTTAGCATACAACAACAGATTATGACTGTTTCATAGAGCAATTACACACTTCAATGTTATATACATGTAAAATAAGGCTTGCTAACAGAAACACCAATATATAGCATTACAAATTTTGCGATTAATATAAAAACAATTTTAACAGTTTTTTTCATTAATCTATCAAAAGGTTTAATAATTTTTTTTTACAAAACATGATAACAGTCAATGATAAGTGTTTGTTGACAGCATAAACTTAAGTCAATAAGGAAAAGGAAGAGACAAAAACACACAAGAGACAATAGATTTGAATGAGGTAACAACAGATAAGAAACGAGATGAAACAATATATTACAGATAACGGACACAAAGACATAAAAAACAACAGATAAAAGACAATGACAGATAACTGACAAAGATCTGAAAGAGACAACTCACAAAAGACGACAGGTAAGACACAATTGGTTTGACATAGCCAACAACAAATAAGAGACAACACCAGTAAGACACACAAAATAAGAGACAACAGATGAGAGAAAACAAAAGATCACAGACAGCAGATAAGATACAACAACAGCTAAGAGACACCAGATAAGACACAATGAGAGATATTAGAGACATTGACATACCTAAACGTGGAACCTGGTTCATTGTCAGACAGTCGGAGAGCTGGATAAAGGTAGATGATGCCACTAGCCATACCAATGAACATCTGGCCCTTCACATTTGTTCTTCGGTACTTATTCATTAGTACGTGCATGACCTGTCTAGCGACGTACGTGGTGTCGGTGTCTTCGTCTGCTTCTTTTGGCACCAACTGACACATCTTGGAATAGTCCACCTCAGTGTCAGAAAGTCAATTTATTTCTTCACAATGTCTGTTATATGCACATTATTATGTAAAAAATAACAAAGATAAATTCACTATCCCACAATTATAAACATGTCGTGAATGTCTAAAATTGCAGAAGGTTGTCAAGTTACCACTAAGAAACTAGAATTCTAGAATTGATGGCAGTGGCCAGAAGTTTGAAGCAATATGAAGTTGGATACTAGACACGAATCCTTTGCAAAGACTTGCATTCTGTAAAAGGACCTGTAACGTCATTCAGAAGAAGATTTTTTTAAATAAACAAAGTGGAATCCATGTTATCTGTTAAGGAATCATGTCTAACATTTTTAACCATGAAACCAGACAAATCTTCAGTCCATTCAAGGACTCTCTTCGGACTTAAAATGAGACTACGATGTACTCTTCATCACTCACCTTGCCATAAAACGTGCCAGGCAAATCAGTACACTCAGGTAATTCACTCTCTGTTGGGAAGTTCAGGAAGGTTGATTCTATTTCATGTTGCACATCATCGAGCAGGCCCAATGGCCTACCAAATGGATTAGTAATACCGACATGATCTTCTATCATGGAGACAATCTGACAACAGAGAACACCATCGCAGTTCTAATTGTTCATGTGGTATCAAATAATAACTGTCAAACAATAACTACCAGGTATAAAACTTTACAACATATCAACTACCGGTATATAATATTTGACGTGTTTTAACAAATTGAGTCACACGTAAGTGAACTTGATTTTGAGAAACATTGTATAACATTGCAGTGATTTTGGATGATTTTGACTTTTCATAACCAAAGTACACATAGTCCAGCCGATATGTGCATGAATTGTGCATTTTATGATACAAACATGAAATTTGGCACAAATGTAGAGCACATAATTACAAAAATATTTAGATATAGGGCCATCTCAGATTTCGCCTTGGAAGGCGTTGGTGGCCATTTTCCAAGATGGCTTCCGTAACCCTATTTTCTCATATCTTAACAACTATTTCAAGTAAATCAGTGGTTTTGGTATCTAATATAGGTTTTCGGGGACCACCATTTAAAATATATTACTTTTGACCTTCTCCGACATTAACGTCCGCCATTTTTAAAGATGGCTGCCGCCAAGACTAATCGTCCTATATCTCGTCACCTATGCGACCTAGTGTGGTAATTTTTGTTTTCAAGATAAAGTTATGTGGACAGCTGATTTAATTGTTGTGAAATATTTTGCATTTGACCTTGGTTGACCATCGTATTCGCCATTTTATAAAATGTCGGCCTTTAAAAAGAATTTTGTTCATGCCTTTAAAATGTTTCAGTCAGAACCGCTATGTTTGTGTCAAAATGTACGTTTTTCAAGGTGGCGATTTCCACTGTGTTATGTACGACCTCCGCCATTTTTAAAAATGAGGCCTTTAAAATCAAATTTTCATCAAATCTTAAGAATAAACCACCTAGAGAGATACCGTTGGTGTCAACATTAAGGTTTTACGTGCTGCCATTTTAAATATGCTTTTGATCTTGTCGGACATGCGTATCGGTCGTTTTCAAGATGGCGACTAAAATGGCCGTTATGTTCTGTAATGGCTACCATCAAACGCTATGTTACTAATAAGGCTATATTCTAGAGAGGAGTATCACAAATCGTTCCATTCTTGCTATTTATGAACGTTTATGTTATCTTCAAAATGATTTGCAGGTTTAACTCATTGTTTATTAGTATAACAATGGTAGCATCATTGTTTTGTGACATGTCAACAGACACATTTCATAGCAGAAACCTACGTCGGTGTGACAGTTCAGTATGCATGTAACACATGTGAATATATCATACGATAAGTGTTTGCACATTGTCAATGACCAAAATGTCCTATGCAATATGTAACAGCTCCTAGTTACTATACGTCCTAATGTTTACTGTGTCACACATTAGCTACGAGCACACAGTCCACCATAGTAGCAAAGAGAGTTCCATTGAACTTCTCCCTTAAGGCCTTTGCATAGTCCTACGCAACCTTTATTGCAGCCACAATGCAGTAGTTCACGACAAGCTTGTGTCGCTTCAGAACGAGTTGTCCAGCATAGTTTCCAGCCGTCATTATCATTCCTGTTCCACCCTCCCCCCATTCACTTGGAGATGGAACCTCCCGAGTCGCGATCATCGTCTGTGCACCAACAGTGACCGCTTGTTGAGCAGTCCGCTCTGCGCGCTGGATAAGTACTGTTTGTGTTGGAGGACAATGGCTGTAACTTTTTGTGTGAACTGCTTCCTCACTCCATCGACAAATTCCTGCCTGCTACTACAGGCACTCCTGTCCCATGCAGTTCATTTGCCACACCTCTAAAACATGTCACAACCAGTGAAGGCATGAGACATTGCAAAGTAAAACAACTCTCCGGACCCAGTGCGTTGGCCATCTCATAGGCTGGTCAATGTTGGAAGTTCTTCTGAGCACCAAATGCAATCCACAATTCGGTGATGTTGAGGCGCTGGGCTGATGTCACTGCAAGAACTACCACATCCGTGTCAACTATGCGAATGGGTATCTTGCCATACCCTTGTTTCACAACATCTTCCAGGTGGAGTAGACGATGGTAGCCCCGTCAAGAATGACTACTTGTACGACAGGAGTGGAGGAATTGTCTTGTACAGAAACGAGATCTTCCAAGCAGCCACCCAGATCAGAGTCTACTTCACGTTCATCAGATGCTACCACTTTGCGTGCTTTGTTATACAAAGTTACCAGACATTGGGTATGATATTTGGCCTCTTATGCGATCATGTCCCTAGCACTTAGTTTTGCAAGAAGAGCACTTCATACTGTCTGACTCGAACAACAACCTGAAAGGTCGATGCATTGCATAAAAACTCTCCAACTGGAGGCATGTGGCAGAAGAAACATGTTTCGGTGGAAGGAGGTGCTTCTTTTACAGACTGACGGGAGAACTTCTTAGAAACATCTGTATTGTCTTCAGTGTGAGATTTCCTCTTCTCTTTTCGCCGAAGTGTTGTTTTGTTGAATTGCAATTTACAAGAGTCATGCCATTTGGCTTTGTGCTGCTGGAAAATTGCCTCAATGCCTACACCATCATCGAACCTTGACATGTTGATTGTCTTACGCAAGCCACCAACTCATAACCTATTGATATGCCAGTGGTAATTTTGTAACCTACACCCTCTGCATTAGGTTTTGAAAAAGCAGGGCAGCGAAGCATGTCCGGTGTCACGACCTGACAAAGAACGTATTTGTTCCAGTTTGTCGTCAGATATTGTACATTGGATGTCACAGGGCTATGCTGGGCCGCCACTTTATAAACTATGACCATTCAGATATCATATGGCAACTACACTCTTCTGGTGGAAATAGCATGCAGAAGGCTGTCACACTACATTCTACATTATATTTGTGTTATTATTAATACATTCAGCATTTATTTCTCTAGGTGGTTTAGTTCTTAAGATGTGAGGAAAATTTGATTTGAAAGGCGCCATCTTTAAAAATGGCAGATGTTAAAGTTGGAGGTCATATGCAAGGTCGTTTCTTTGAAAAACTTACATTTTGACACAAATATAGCAGTTCTGACTGAAACATTTTAAAGGCATGAACAACATTCTTTTTAAAGGCCGACATTTTATAAAATGGCGGATACGAAGGTCAACCAAGGTCAAATGCAAAATATTTCACAACACTGATATCGGCTGTCCACATACCTTTATCTTGAGAAAACAACCGCCCTAGGTCGCGTAGGTGACGAGATATAGGATCATTAGTCTTGGCGTATGCCATCTTTAAAAATGGCGGATGTGAATATCGTAGAAGGTCAAAAGTAATATATTTGAAATGGTGGTCCCCGAGAAGCTATGTTTGTATACCAAAACGACTGATTTACTCGACACTGTTATTAAGATATGAGAAAATAAGTTTCCCGTGGCCATCTTGGAAAATGGCCGCCATCACCTTCAAAAGCGAAATCTGAGATGGCCCTATATCCAAATATTTTTGTAATTATGAAATCTAAGTGTGTGCCAAATTTCATGCTTGTATCATAAAACGCACAATTCGGCCATATTTTGTCACATATCGGCTGGGCTAACATCAGTGTGTTTTCTATCAAATGGAAATGCTTATTTCCCATTATTTAAGTTACTATTTAGTACCTTTTGCAATCTTTTATGATAAATTGCACTTGTTCATGTGGCGTTCTTCGGGGTTTCATATTTGGTATTACAGGAAAGCCCAGAATGTCTACTGTTTGAATCTAGTGGAGGAATTCCCGACTAATGTAAATTTTAGAAGTATATGTATACATACTACCATTATTAAACCCAGGAGACTTCCATTAGGTTGTGGTAAATAACATGGGTGGATTTAGTGGGGCACCCATAGACCTTTTAAATTTAGCAATGCCACGTCATGCTTGAGCAAGCCTGGTGTGTTTCCCATAGGCCTTTTGGAACATGTCCTAGTTATTTGCCTTTAGAATATGCTCCTGTTTTGGCATGTATCAATAGGGGGGTGGTGCAATTGGAGGTTTTTGTTAGATAATGTTTTTAGAACGCCTCAAATAATTTTTTCAGTTGCACCCTCTCCCTATCTGCTGATCCAACATTGTAACATTTATGGCACAAAATTAATATTTCCCACTTGTAAAAAAATGGGTAATATTTTTTACCTACTCTTATCATAATTACTGTTGGATGGGAAGAATCACTTACTCAAAGAAGACTTACGGATAATACTACCCAGCCAAAAATATTAATTTTGTTTTCGAAACAGAGGTGCAATTGGAAATTTTGGTTCCCTCTAGATCACTCTTTCTGGATCCACCCCAGCATAAGTAAACACTTGCCTTTTGCAAATAGTCATTCTTGTATGTTGAGTTTGTATGTACCTTGAGGTCTTGGTCCAGTGCTGCCTACAAACAAAACAGTCATTATACAACATCATAAGTTGGCTAAAGTATATCTCTGAAAGGCCATCATGACAAATAGTTCACTCTCGATCTATTTCAAAACTTCTCAGCCACCAGTTCAATATAGATAATATTTATTTTATAAAGCGGTTGTGTTGTTGTTATTCCAATAATATGGTCAAAGAGCTGTACAAGTCTAATAACCTAAACATTCAACGTAGCAGATATATAAGCAGAATAAAAGCAACACCACATATGTATCATTAATACTCTACTAACTTTCATATAAATTCTTTGGTTATCATTACGTTACAAAATTATAGTACATTTAATATTCAAAGAAAACTGTCATAATTAACACTGATTACAAACCTGCATTTTATTAAATCCTGCAACATCTAAAGTTCTTTTCAATTTATAGAGCAAATCGCCTGGTTCTACGGACATCTTCGCATCTCCTATACTTGCACTGATGCCTTCTTGTGGCATGTTCAGCAAGGTCAGTATGACCAAGATCAAGGTCACCGTGGTAGTGAAGAACTACAAAGATTCAATGATCTGTAAGACATGCATGACCAGCCACAATAAAGTGGGTCAAATTACCAAAATATGTAGACTGAAGTTGTGTACCTTAACCTTACTGAATTTTACAAATCATGTTACAAGCTGTATAATGATACTCTTGACTTCATGCTTCATAAACGTCCCAGTATCATTGAACATGCCAAACTATAAGCATCCTTTCTTAGCAGGGATCGCTCTGGAAAAGAAATGCATTTGCCTTTTGGCCACCCAGATGTAGAGCAATGTCCCTTTTTGAAATGTTATGTGCCTTAAATGCGAATAACCATGAAAGTTATACTGGGACAAAAATGTAGCGATTTAGCATGAATATAATTTTACATATTACACATTTGTATACGGCCTATATAATGTAACTAGCAAATTGTTAAACATGACATGTAAATCTCAAATTATGGATTTGTTGTTGTTTGTTACACAATGTAACTGCTATCTTTTTAAAGACAATATATCGGCCAACCTATGGCTAGGTTTTCAAACCACAATAAATTATATTGATCAGTTAAGGCATTGTACACACGTTGCAACGAATGTTTCAATTTTTTTACGATCATGTGATTAAGAAGAAGATAGTCTGCCACGTAAGGCCTGTTCGGTAGAAATCTTCCATGTTATGAAAAAGACTATAAAATATGGTGAGGCCTCAACAAAAATAGTATTATTTTTACGTTTTTCACCAAATTAAAACAAATTAAAACATGTGTAAAAAAAAAATTAGTATGCTACATGTATAGAGGAAATTTTGTAGGTTTGCTTTTTCGAGAAATTAGTCAGAAAGGCGAGAGGGAAAATAATCGCAGTGACCATGGAGTTTTAAGCAATTATAAGGAAAATATAGGAAAATGGTATATAGATATTATAGTATATGATATAATATGTGTTCACTGAGTTTTTTTAAATGCAAATGGTGAATAAATAAATGCAAAGAAACTCCAACCGTCCCTCATGAGTCATGGGACAGCACAAATTTCTATATTGGCATATCATAATTTATATGACTGGGACAAATTCTCCTTGCAAGTTCTTTCTTAATTATAATTTTTTAATTACAAGAAAATGATTATAAATAAACGTCTGCAATTATTTAAGTAATTAAAATTGCTGTTAAAGTCTTGTAAGGTGGTTGACTTGTGAAATTGTTCCTTGATTATAACTATAACTGACATAATTAAAATTTGTTGCAAAGGTGCTATATTTGAACAGCTGTTCCATCAATTGTTCAGTTGCATTAATGGTTCGGTATTTCTTAGTTTCAGATGTGATGAAGACTGCCAAACACAATACATGAGCCTGCATCAATGACTGGAATTCAACACTGGCACTTCTTATCTCTGCACAAGTGGCTTGTTGCGGCCTCTCTACAAAACAGTTGATGCTCTTGCAATTACACTCAAAGATACGCTGATCAACGTTGTGAACATGACAGCTCATCATACGTTCTGAATTAACAATCAATGTTGCTACCAAAACATCAAACGAATATTTATGAAGCTGACTTGAGTGGATCCTCTCTCTGCAGTGTCTGTTCTCTCTTCTGACGTGACTCCTCGTGAACGCTGCCTGGTTACAGGTTACTACTACACACCGGGTGTTCAACTGAAAGCTACAGACATAAATAATACAACTGTGCCTGCTGACTTCAAGAACATTTTGACATGGACTCGGAATTGCAGATGTTGTTGCTTCTGTAGGACCACAAACGTTGCTGCATTGCCTTGGATATACGTAATGCTATACCAAAACGTTGCTATATAACCGTCATGCTACATTAAAACAGAATTTAACATGTTACAGAGGTCCCATGAAAGACTTGGACATTCATCACCACATTGTGAATATTTACAATTGTTCTTTTGCCTGCAAGACTGTTGGTTATCTATGCGTAATGACATGCTCAATATTATATAGGTAGCTATTCCTATACAACTACAAACATTGCTAAATGCATTGGACTTACAACTATTGTTGTATCTGCAGGACTTAACACACTCTGCAGTGCTGCTGGATTTACAATCCACATGACTGTTATACCTTGTATATTTATTATATATATATATATATATATATATATATATATATATTTATTATATATATATATATATATTATATATATATATATATAATATATATATACTCACATACACACACATGTATAGTTAATATGTAATATCACTATGAAGAACGTGTCAAACAAAGTTATTAACTCCTTGGACATACAGTACATGGAATGAATACGAACATTTATACAGGGTGTCTGCAACGACTTACCTTGTATGTGCATTCAGTATTTTATGAAATTATTAATGTTCATCGATGCTGGAATATGTTAAACAACAAATGTTCTTATCATTGATGCATTTATGTTTTATCCATTACCCGATTTTATTTGACCTGTTATGTCCTACTAATGACAGAATCATCCACTCGTATACCGGGTAGGTATGTCATCTACCTTAATGTTTTTTCCATAAATATTTAATAGTGATCTTTTTAATAAAATACAGCCTGTTAATCACTGTGCAATGGCCAAATATTAAAAGTAGATCAATTATTAAAATCATGAATAAAATATTACAAATTGTTTAATTCTGTTAACAATTATATCCACATCCTAATTAATTACGGCTCAATCGTGTGACTTAATCATTATGAATTCGGCAGATATTAAATGCAGGTCAACTAATTAGGTCATCAACAAACTGAAAACAAATTGAAAAAAATAAATGTGTGTGGTTTCTAAGCAAAATTACATATATTAGCAAATCGTAAGAACATTTCATGAAATTTGTAACTTTAAACATCTGTAGTTTGCTTAATATTTCACTTAGATACATGAAATAACTACCATTATACTTCTTATAGTGATTACTATCAGGAAACAATGTTAAAGTATTTTGTTTTCGAAAGAAAAAGTTGTTCCGACCACCCTACCTTCAACTTGAACTTCAACCTTGTAGTTGTACTGTGTTGCATATCCGTACTATTTTCAAAGTACTTTGTAGGCCAAAGTCTACTTTTCCAGAAAGAAATGTGTGAAACAAAAAATAATGCATACCTTCATGAACAGGCCGCAGCTGTTTCCACAATTAGGGAAAGCAAACTAAATGATGACTTCGTTTACCACTTCATGTCGTCTGCTGGTGCGTGCGCTGTTTGGCGAAATTCGCCGGCTGCTGAGGTAGGGACCGGTTGTTATTTTCCCGTCGAATCAACGCAAACTCAAGGCCAATACACCGCGCGACTGGATTGGGGACAGGCCACAGTAATAATGATATCATAACGACTGTGATAGTTAATTTCGCAACGAAGAACATCTCATCCACTGCACGAGTTTTATTCTGGGTATACCTTATTATGTTGCTAGATCTGGCCGTAGGTACTTGTCCGAAAGAACATGAACGAACTGAGGTGGGCGCTGGGCCATGCTGGCCGGGTGGTTGGTTTCACCCACCTTTGCTGTTTAGGTTTTCTTTTGTATTATAATTATTTTTGCATAATACATTTACATTGTATCAGGATTTATGTGGATTCTGTTATTATGTGTATATATGTTTGGCTTAATACAAAGCTCTTTTACAAACGCATATATGCCTTGTCACTTACAGCAAACGAGTCACGATTCCTTATAAACAAGGAGCATGGTCCCGCATAAATACCACATTATGATGCAAGTCAAATGCCTTTTATGTGGGCGTTGCTCCGAGTCTAAAAACTAACATTTACGGTAATTCCAGTGACCCAGTCAGGATCACATGACTTCCCACGTGATAACTATTGGCATAAAAGACAGCGGCACTGTTGCCGCTGCCCCAGTTCGAATTTACGAAGAGAAAGGTAACCACATATTGACATTCGTTATTGAGTTGTATGCTACTTGTATTTGTCTAATTTATGTCGCAATACTTATAGTGGTTACTGCTCTTCGTTATATTTTGTGTTCATAGCATTGGCAGCTATGTTTGAGGTTCCCACCCACCTGCCCCAGCTACACCTGTATGCATGCTATTTGTTTGACATGTTGAAGAAATATTCTATTATATTATTTGTACCAGGGGTTTTGGGGCGCTACGACGCTTTCCCTTGTTTCAACATATGTGGTGGTTGGTTTCACCCACCTTTGCTGTTTAGGTTTTCTTTTGTATTATAATTATTTTTGCATAATACATTTACATTGTATCAGGATTTATGTGGATTCTGTTATTATGTGTATATATGTTTGGCTTAATACAAAGCTCTTTTACAAACGCATATATGCCTTGTCACTTACAGCAAACGAGTCACGATTCCTTATAAACAAGGAGCATGGTCCCGCATAAATACTTTTCTGCCAACTAGCTTCCATCGTGCAGGCTGCTCATATTGTAGGGGGAGGGGGAAATGAAGGTCTTGGGTCTTAGACTTAGGTGATTTATCTCTAAACAGCACAAACTTGGGCTAAAACAGGAGTTATCCTTCTCTCTAGAATTAGTGAGTCCACGTGTACTACAGTTTACACATTTACCCCCTGTGTGCAGATCGAGGCGTCGATCCGGTTTTAAAAGTGGGGGACGGGGGACCAATTTATATATGCATATATGTATGTAATTTCTTTCACACACACATACACGCACACATGCACGCACGCACGCACACATGCACGCACGCACACATGCACGCGCGCGCGCACACACACACACACACACACACACACCACACCACACCCCCACGCACGCACGCACGCACGCACGACACACACACACACACACACACACACACACACACACACACACACACACACACACACACACACACACACACACACACACACACACACACACACACACACACCACACACAAAATAGATATATAAACACAATGGTGCAAAATGACAGAGCCCGGCATGATCAATATTTACTGGACTAAAATCAAGTTGCAGGCTGCGGCAACCAGGCAATTTATCTAGTGATTTCCACTGGGTAGTCGGAAGTTTATATCTGAACTCGTATATTTTTTTAAATTAATTTTCCGGATCTTTTACTATCCCTGGCATAGACACCAGATAGAAGGGACCACCGGCTTTTAGTGTGTCTTCCGAAAGACACAGGCAAATGTTGAGCGAAAGAAATTGCCTAAGTTTCGAAACGGCGGTAGGTGGGATTGAGCCACCGTCCCCTCGATTGGCAGTCCGGCGCTCTACCGCGACCACCGAACAAGGGTAACTACATTGAGGAAACAAGTAGGCTTATGAACTGTGCAGAAACTGTGATTACCACTACTACTATTATTAAAATTGCTATGTAAATAAACTAATATAACTGTGCTGCGTTGTTTACGGCAGCTCTCGAAAGCAACTAACTTGGAAACCTGAGGCTTGAAGATAGACGGCGAATATCTTAGTCATCTTCGCTTCGCCGGCGACATACTCATACACGCTAATACACCACATGAGCTACAACACATGCATGATAGGCTACATAAATTAGCTGATGAAAGTGAAAATCAGGGTCTGCAGATGACAAATTGAAGACAAAGGTGATGATGAAAAACGACACACCAATATATGTCAACAACACTCAGATCAAAAATGTTGAAAGCTACATCTACCTGGCACAGAGATACACCACCAGAGACAAAAACCAAGACAATGAGATTCAAAGAAGAATCACTGCCGAATGGACAGTATTCGCCAAGCACCGCGACATCTTCGAGGGTAATGTTGGTATATGCTTGAAGAGACAAGTCTACAATTCATGCATGCGTACTTCCAGCAATGACATACGGCGTGGAAACATGGGCACTCACCACCCAAGCAAAGAACAAGCTAGCAGCCGCACAAACAAAGATGGACAGGAATATGTCAAACATCACGTACCGGGACAAAAATCTGGGTTAGAGAAAAGACGAAGGTCACAGACGTGATGGAACAAATCCGAAGACGGAAGTGGATCTGTGCATGGGGACATATAGTAGGATACGAGATAACCGATGGACACTGCGTATCACCACATGGAAACCCTACGAAAGGAAAAGACCTAACGAAAGACCGGCGAGACGTTGGAGAGACAAATTAGACGAGTAATTGAAGGGTACCATCTCTAACACAAGATAGGCAGATGTGGAAGCAGCATGCCGAGGTCTTCGCTCAACCACCTTAGACTATGGCTGCACAATGGCGATGGTGATATAAAGCTGTAGAAATTGTACTAAAATTTAATAAATATGTAAATAAATAAATAGTTTAAAAGGTCAATTCCACGGAATTCATATTAGTTCTTGTTGTGCGATATGTCGTCCCGACTCTCGCCGTTGTTCACGGGTCACGAGTGCGCGCAGAGCGTCGACGTCGGCGCGGCAACGTAGCGTAGCGTACGACCGACGCGTTGCAGGCCTGCGTTCAACGCCGTTGGCAGACAATGGCGAAACTCACTGCACTTTGTGACTATAAATCAGACAGCCAGTTACTGGTCTTCCGTTCCCCACAACCGTAATGTTTTCCGGGATTGGGGGGCCAGGGAGGCCATGGCCCCCCAATCCGGGAAACAATTTCTTTTCCAGTCCTACCTTTTCGCCAAAAAATTCATCGTTCAAATAGGATTAAGTTAAGAATTCTCCACTTCTGTCGCTGGCAAGATAATGATATCCTATGAAAAATATTCAACATTGAACTTATATTAACACAAAAGTAAATAACAATTTGCAGTTGTTTATAAAATAGGAATTACGGCAATATTAACTAGTGTCCTTGACCAGGCAGCATTGTTTAGTCACACAGGATAATACTCAAAAGTCGGCAAACTCACCAGACTGTCTTCTCGGCGTAGTTAAGCAGCCGACAGACAGTCGGTTAAACGAGAGTAGACACTTGAAGACCGGCGGGATGGATGTTGTCGAAAATGCGCCACGCAAGTCTTGCCTGCCGGCATATCGACAGTTTTATGCTATTTTGCGATTTCCGCTCATGATCCGGTCCCGAAACATACGAACAAGGTATGTAGGCCTATTCTTTCGCATATCAACGTAACCGCCACAGAAAAGCTTCTTTTGTACGTTTTACATGTTTCCACCCAACAAAACTCATCTCGATCGATCAGTTATTATCACATTGTTTCCGTATTGCAACCATTTTGACTGTTCATGAATATGTTCACTGACATCGAGACAGGCGCCAGTTGTATGTGGTCTCGTTGACTATAGCTCAAAAGGGACCGGGAAAGTGAATCACGTGACCTATACGTTGCGTGAGAAGCCAGGCAAACATATCAACATAATCGCAAACGACTTTTTCGTTGACGTTTATATCCAATGATATGCATTTTTATGCTCAATATTCAATTTCGAAATTGTCTTGCTTATTTGCAATGAAGTATTAGGCCTATGAGTGAAACCGTTCTCATGCGTCAACGCCAGCGACGGTCTTCTCGCTAGAAGTCGGTACCGATGGATGTTTCAGATTGTACCCGGTTCGCATGTGGTCCCAGATTCGGCCCGAATTTGCCAGATCTGGGACCGCGACGGTAGCGGGCTAGGATTCCCCTTTGTTTCTCACATAGTTTCCGTTAGTAATACATCAACTATTCCAATACGATTGTTAAATATCCGCAATTTTGTTTAAACAAAAATACATATGCGATATGCGTTTTGATGAAACTCGGCCCGAGCGAATCATGTCAACAACGTTACGACAGCATTATAAAAGCGGGCAATTCACTTGTGCGCATGCGATGTGTGCGTTTTGCTGAACCTGGTTACACTTCTTGGTCGACGTTTGCGGCTATTTTCGTTTCGGTGCGTGCGTGCGCGTGCGTGTGTGCGTGTGTGTGCGCGCGTGCGTGTGTGTGTGTGTGTGTGTGTGTGTTTGTAATCCTCGAGAAATGACTGACTGAACCCTACGTGTTTTCGTTTCGTTATATAAGGATAAGCAGGAACGACAAGTAAACATGTCACTTTTGTGCACTTCCTTCACGTGACCGGATTATTAATAGAAGCTCCCGGAGAGTTTACGTCATTTCCTCGTGTCGCGGACTCGCTGGAAGGATTTTGGCTTTGTGGTTAATGGTCGGAGTACGTTAGTTACATAAGGAATTAAAATCGCGTGGTTGCCGCAAATCTTACAAAATAAAAGTTATTTACTTGATTATCAACATGATTAATATATGAATGCATAAATAAGCTTCAAGCAGTTGTCCGGTTGGGTCTGTTTCTTCCTTTCCGCGCCGTTCACCTGTGGTGAAGTTGGGATTTCGCAATTTCCGACAAATTCCGAACATAAATTAAAGTAACTTATGATGTGCCTATAAAATATTAGAATGTCTTTAAAATGTCTTCATTGCGTAATTGTTTAACTAAACTAAATATTAGGGGAAGGGAGTGTTAGTTGAGCCAATCATGTTTCTCAGAAAACTACAAAAGCGACCATTGTTGGGCATACACTTTGTGACCATTCCAATATGGTGGGCGTGTACACACATACGTATATATTATATACTACATAGCACCGCTATATATATATATGTACATACACACACCTCGTATATATTACATAACACCGTTATATATATGTACATACATACATACATGCATGCGTGCGTGCGTGCGTGCGTGCGTGCGTGCGTGCGTGCGTGCGTGTGTATATGAAACGTACCATTTATCGAACCAATATCACAGCCTTTATATATATATATATATATATATATATATATATATATATATATATATATATATATATATATATATATATATATATATATATATATATATATATATATAAAAGGCTGTTGCGTATATATTGCCTCGATGTAACGGTGCATTTTCATGTGTAGCTGTAGCTTTATTTCAAAAAGTACACTAATCAAATGTAAACTATGGATAGTGTGAAATCAGTGTTTGGATCAAACAACACCCCAGTCTAGTGATGCATTTTGGGTATCCGAATGGGAAGAGGGCAAAATGGGCACGTAAAAGCATGATTAGTTTGCCATGAAGTGGCGCAATACGTTATTAAAACTGTGTTCCCCCAACATGCAGTCATACAACAATGTCAAGAAGTTACCTTAATTTGGACATTAATTATGTGCAAGAACATTTCGTGTTTTCTATTTAAGTTCTTGCATATTAAGCTTAGAAACGTCACAAATAAGATCGAACTTACGGCGCTTAGCAAACCTGTGACCCTACGAGAAAGACTGTGGAAATCATCAGCATAACCCCTGTATCTCGATGACGTGGTTACAATGGTTATGTTTTTTATATAAGCAGAACATCTGGGTGACACATAATGACAACTATGACACTTGGATGAAAGTTGCAAAAGTAATTAATCCAGAAAACGACGTATATGGCCTTATCGCATAATGATGGAGAATGAATGTGCCATTTAGAAAACAGAAAGCGGTAAGAGTTTGCTAAGATATTCACTTCCACACGACAAACCCACAACGTGTCTGAGTACAGTTTTATTTACCGATTTGTAAGTACAAATAGGGTGTATTTTGATGAAACTATAATACATCGAGTCATATACTTCACTCGTGTTTTCTTTACTTAACAAATGAACCCCTTTCCCAATATCACTCCTGAGTCTATTTCGTCATTTTCGATAAACAGTGAACATGCACTGGTAATCAGTGTGAGCGAATGAATGTTAGATGTTGCATTCAAATTATGTTACAAAGGTTGGTATGGCATATACTGATTGTTAGTGGCCCTGTGGTTCATGTACAGAACACAAACATCACAACGGCAAATAGAGAAGTTCATTCTGGCTGCATATTTATAGCGGATATTCTGTTTCCGTGAAACTGGTAATTCAGCACAGATAACATGTTGCTACTGTTGTCGTCATATTGTCCGTCTATAGGAGTGGCTGGAACCGCGGATGGTTAGTGTTTCTTGCTAGTGGTCGAAGTATCTTTGCTGGTCTTTGACTTTGAACCTTTATGGTCACTGAACGGTAACAGAGAGTGAGTATGTAATTAGTGCACATGCAACTAAGATATATAGACACGTATGCAAATATTTACCACCAATACACATACATTTTTTGAGGAATATTTGGGTTATTTAGACAATCGTCTAAGTCGGCCGACAACCATCCGGTCATTGTGACCACGTCGAAACGGAGATTGACTCGGCATGTGGGTCGAATATGGGACCAGTAAGGACGATAAACACCATGGCATGACCATCCTTAGCGCGAATGTACAAAGGTCACTCGGTGTGTCGATGAGTGTGTCGGTCGGTGGGTCGGTCGATGGGTGTGTCGATCGGTGTGTGGGTGGGTGTGTCGGTCGGTCGGTCGGCCGGTGTGTTGGTGGATCTGTCGGTGTGTCGGTCGGTGTGTGTCGGTCGTTGTGTGTCGGTGGGTCGGTCGTTGTGTCGGACGGTGTGTCGGTCGGTATGTCGGTCGGTGTGTGTCGGTCGTTGTGTGTCGGTCGTTGTGTGTCGGTCGTTGTGTGTCGGTCGTTGTGTGTCGGTCGGTGTGTGTCGGTCGTTGTGTGTCGGTCGGTGTGTGTCGGTCGTTGTGTGTCGGTCGGTGTGTGTCGGTCGGTGTGTGTCGGTCGGTGTGTGTCGGTCGGCGTGTCGGTGGGTCGGTGTGTGTCGGTCGTTGTGTATCGGTCGTTGTGTGTCGGTCGGTGGGCGTGTCGGTCGGTGTGTCGGTGGGTCGGTGTGTCGGTCGGTCGGTGTGTGTCGGTCGTTGTGTATCGGTCGTTGTGCGTCGGTCGGTGGGCGTGTCGGTCAGTGTGTGTCGGTCGGCGTGTCGGTGGGTCGGTCGGTGTGTCGGTCGTTGTGTGTCGGTCGTTGTGTGTCGGTCGGTGTGTATCGGTCGTTGTGTCGGTCGTTGTGTCGGTGGGTGTGTGTCGGTCGGTGTGTGTCGGTCGGTGTGTGTCGGTCGGTGTGTGTCGGTCGGTCGGTGTGTCGGTCGGTGTGTGTCGGTCGGTGTGTGTCGGTCGGTCGGTGTGTCGGTCGGTGTGTGTCGGTCGGTGTGTCGGTCGGTATGTGTCGGTGGGTCTGTGTCGGTCGGTGTGTGTCGGTCGGTGTGTCGGTCGGTGTGTGTCGGTCGTTGTGTGTCGGTCGGTGTGTCGGTGTGTCGGACGGTGGGTCGGTCGAAAGTCCATTTTGTACGGCATGTTATTCCATTGCAAGATGCCCTCCATCTAATATATTACCGTGTTCTTGAGGAAAGACCCATTTGTTTTTTTGTTGCTATTTTGCCATTTGCTTACCCTTCATGAGGCGCTTCATGGTTCCCGAGCTCACAAGCAGGAGCCCCAGGCCAAACTCATCGTCACACTAGAGTTGGCCCAAGGAATCACATACTGTCCCCCGTGGACACCGGCTTGAAACACCGATATCTTACATTGTGGGAACCTGTGGATTCCACTAAGAAATTTGGTTTATGGATTTTGAAACTTCTTTAATGTAGAAATGGAGTTGACGTTGAAGGCACATCTATGAGGACATTGCATGTCTACGGCTGCTACAAGAGGCACCAGCCCTCGTATTCGTTTTGCCCACAGACGTTTCACATGTCTCTGAGTGATACTTGTATTGGTGTTTGACTAAGCAAAATGAAACATTTACATGATGAGTGACCTTTGTGACCTTACCGGCTAGCCTTCTTACGCTCAGCTTTCACGTCGATTACTTTCTTCTTAATACTCATCTTCCTCTCATGTTTTGTCTTTTGCTTCCGTTGTTCGGATCTAAGGCGTTGTAGAAAGAAATAGGTTTTTTATTTTCCGTGATAACTATTTTTAATGCGACATGTAACTAATTTCCGTCCTACAATATTGGCCGAATTAATCTACCGTATGTATTAAGTGGGTATGTAACACAATACGTCCGTCCCTATCTATCTATCTGTCTATCCGTCTGTCCATCCATCCATCCATCCATCCATCCATCCATCCATCCATCCATCCATCCATCCATCCATCCATCCATCCATCCATCCATCCATCCATCCATCCATCCATCCATCCACCCACCCACCCACCCACCCACCCATCCATCTATCCATCCATCCATCCATCCATCCATCTATTTATAGTTACTTATTGCAATAAATCCTTTGTTGTTGTATTTATTGTAAGTCTAATACTTACAGAGCTATCCTTACTTATACAATTATAAAGACTGTCCTTCCCAATTTAGATAGTTATTATTTTATTACATTGTTAGTTTAACGCAATTACCTATACCCACGTTAAAGCAAAATTTGCTCGGGCATGAGGTACGAGGTACGAGGTAAGCCAAACTACTCCTTTAGCCTCTAACTATTAAAACGACACTAAAACGTGTTTCCAAGACGGATCGTTTTTCAATGCACCTAGTACACCTTTAAAGCTCACCCGATTAAGTCATGCCGTGACAAATTACGTGAACCGGCGCGTGAACTTCGTGGTGTGCTGGCGGGTGAACCTGTGAGAGTACTAGCGGTTGAACTTGCCCGTGAACCTCGGGGTGTTCCGGCGTATGAACCGCTGGCTTTACCGGTGTTTTTTAATACAGGAATACCGGTTTGTAGATCTGCGGGTGTATTGGCGGTTGAACTTGTGGCCGGATCTGAGGTTGAACCTTCACGGTGGTTGCGTGAAACGGGTGATGAAGGGTTGGGCGACCGACGTGACGTAGGGGCTATACACTTCACTGAAGCCAAAGTTGATACCTCCCGAGATATGCTGACGGGTGGTTCGACGGGTGGGCCAATGGTGCCGTATGCATCATTCCGAAATAACGTCGAGCGGAAACCGCCTTGGCGAAAGGCGAGAACGAGAAGACAGACGAGTGCAATGATGAAGATGACGGCAAGTGAGATGTAATACCAAAGTTTGCTCGGCAAGATCGTTTTAACATCTGGCGTTAGTAGAGCAGGAAATATAAATTTACATAAATTTACAACCCAACTGAAACGTTGTCAATTATAAACCGATTTTGACAAGAAAAATGATTAAATGGTATTAAATGATGACGACTACGAAAAACGACACTGATTATGATACGAACTGTTTGAGAGAGGGAGGGCGAGAGAGAGAGAGAGAGAAGGGGGAGATATAGAGAAGATATAGATAAGATATATATATATATATATATATATATATATATATATATATATATATATATATATATATATATATATATTATATATATATATATATATATTTTTTGGAATTATGAAAATGTGATGAACGAATTAAATAAAAGCTTATTGTTAGATCTATATTACAACTGTATCTATCCATATATTACTTACGGTAATAGTATCTATTATATATATATATATATATTTATATATATATATATATATATATATATATATATATATATATATATATATATATATATATATATATATATATATATATATATTATTTATATGTATGCCATGCAGATAATGTACTACTAAGTAATATATATATAATGAAACATTCCTTGCTGCCACAAAGTCTTAACATGTTCCGCCAAACGTTGTCTGAATTATAAACAAATGCATCGCTTTAATGGTTATATATTTTCATTATGTACTATGTGTATGTACAATGGAGTTTGTCTACACGCAGCACGTACCATGGAGCAATCCGAAGTGTCCCACCATACCAAAGTGACAAACGTTGTCTTCAGCACAGAATGAACTACCTCTCAAGTCTTCACCATACTCGTCAACGGAGCACCAGCGACAGCCAGTTAGCTGATGACAAGTTCTGTCACAAACGTCACTCTCGTGTCAGCGACACAAACATAAACATACACTACAGGTGTATCGTAAAATAGTGTAGATGAGGCGGAGGAGGGTCCCAACACTATGCTCTTCTAAAGCTCAACTAAGCGGTTAATACAGCTCACCGCGAAGAAGGCGGTCATTTTTAGAAATACTTTGTTCACAAACACGCGCACGCGCACACGCACACGCACACGCACACGCACACGCACACGCACACATACACGCACATACAAACATACATACACAATTAAATTTCAAGACTTACTTTTCCTTCTTAAGTAATATATCATCATCATCATCATCATCATCATCATCATCATCATCATCATCATCATCATCATCATCATCATGCTGTCGGTCGCGATGCGACAAAGACTGCTTCAAACACTTGACTAACGCTCTCCATTTATCTCTCTGCTGTGAGAGTGATGTCCATGAGTCGGTCTTTGTGTCTCTCAGTTTCAGGTTTCTCTTGATGGTATCCTTGAACCGGAGACGAGGGCGCCCTCTGTTTTTGTGACCAGAAGACAGTTGAGAGTAGAGAATCTGCTTTGGTAGCCTGTCTGGTGACATCCTCATGAGGTGTCCAGTCCACCGGAGATTCTTTCAGATCAGACGATGTTCCATAGATGTCCGTTCGAGTATGTCCATGTTTGTCACTTTGCCCATCCAGGTTAACCTCATGATCGAACGCAGATGTCGCATCTTGAAGGCATGCAGCTTTCGCACCTGTTGTCTGTACACTGTCCAGGCCTCGGCTCCGTATAGGAGGGTTGACAGCACGATTGCACTGTATATCTTGCCTTTAACCCGCATGGACACATGGTGGTTGTTCCAGAGTCTCTGGCGTACTCGGCCGAAAGATGTACTAGCCTTGGCCACCCTCCTCTGTATTTCATCGTTCTTGCATCCATTACTTGATATAGTGCTTCCGGGTAGGTGAATTCCAGAACGGATATATATATATATATATATATATATATATGTATATATATATATATATATATATATATATATATATATATATATATATTATTAAGATGAAAAGAAGCTTATGAAATTTAGTTGTTCGTGGAACAGGTGGTACGGACAAGTGAACTTTTTGTTCTACTTAATAATTTGATGAATTTCGAGCTCACTTTATGTATGTATGTATGTATGTATGTATGTATGTATGTATGTATGTATGTATGTATGTATGTA